>CAUYPK010057846.1:0-22074 GCA_963574355.1 Loris lydekkerianus | reverse complement strand
TTTTCTAGAATTTCTTTTCTTCTCTTTTCTAGATCTTCTTGGAGTGTTTTGATCTTGTTTTGCACGATCTCAGATCTGTTGGCATAAAAGTAGCACTTCTCCTGTAAAAATAAACAGATGCCTCCCTTTTTGGCAGTTAATCCTTTTTTGATGCATGCAAAAAATGTATGTTCTATACTCACAAACTAGACAGTTACTATTTAATATCCAATTACCTTTAATTGGATCATTCCTATAGGTGATCAGAACAAAAAACTATATTATTCTCTTACATTTTAGTAAGCCTTTGGCTACTGCAGACAGTTATTACAAGTGTCTAGTTATTAGAGTTTCTTATTTTTAAAAAAATTCAACAATCTCTCTTGTAAGCTATTTTTAAGTCCAGTCATTGATATAAAATGGGGAAAAAACAGCCCTTTTTATTATTTAGTGAAATGGGAATTATATACTTTCCATTTTTAGTAGATGGATGATTTCTTATTATGTGACGTTTTATATTTTTATGATATTTTATCTTTCTTTTACCTGGAAATTTACTGTTCAGCTAACTGGCTCAAATACTTCATTTACTTTTGTCTGTTAAATGTAATGAATATTCTCTGCTTAGCCCTGTAAATCAGCTCTTCAGGTTCCGCCCACCCCCACCCCTCAGCCCCCCAGCCCCAGAACAATGAGCTTTAGGAACTGCGTTCCCTTCCCCTCCGGCTTACACTTGGTTTGTCCAATGGGAAATGTCATCAGTGGGTTAATGGTCAATAAAAAGTAAAAAATTGAGTTATGTATCGTGCGAGAACCTTCACTGCCTACCTGTGAGCTGACCACGGTGGAAACATTCTCTCCAACCATCAGACAGAAGCGCTCCTATAGCTACACAGGTGATATGCCTTTGCGGGTAGTGAAAAAGTCTCTGATCAACATTTTTCCTTTTTTCCTTTTTCTCCTAGCCCTTTCACACACAGAAATAGTAATAGCTTTCCACTAAAACAGATAGGGGGCGTCTCCATCTCTTGTTAGTTTTTCGTAACATCGTTGTTTATAAGAAAGAAAGATAAGGGAATCCCAATATTAACATTTTGGGGGTCATTCCTTTTGGTATGTCATGGGTTTTTTCCCCAGAGCCTGATTGATAACTAAGTTGGATTAGTTATTTTATATTTACCTCTAATTTTTTTGCTTCAAGTATCTTTTTAACAGAAACTTGAGGAGAAGTCTTGTTATACATAAGGACAAAATCTATCATTGTTGTGATTATCATTATTTGCCTACAACTAAGTCTACTAATCACCTAACAAGGAGCACCACCATCTGGTTCTTTTAGTTGAATCATTTACAGAGTCCTATCACAGGAATGTCAGGATGATTAAATCAAAAACAATGCAAGCTACTAATTTCATCTGCAGATAATGTTCAAAAACTTAGACCATGTAGCAATGAAATTACCTCATTCTGATTCTAATGTATTAAAGGTGACTTCAGCCAATATTGAATTTCCACATGTTCAAACTACATTAGCGATTTAAGGGCTAAAAATCCCGTTTACTTTTATGTTGAGGTTTTAGTAGTGACTGAAAGTAAATGTCCAGAATCAACTGACTTTCAAACTTGGTTCAGCTGGTTTGGGTCACCTGTGTAACCCTAGGAAAAGCTGAACAAGGGTTCAAGCATTAGGGAGGAAATGTCTAAATTAAAGCTTAGACGTGAAGAATGCCATAAGATTAAAGAGAGTTTGTATTGCTCTTTGTTACCTTAATCTCTGTATAAAAGCTAACATCCTAAGAGTAAATCTAGGGAGTGTTATTTTGCCAAACATGTTTATTAATGTAAATTGGAAAAGTGAGGGAACTATCTGCAGCCTTCATGAGAAGTAAATATATGTCTCTAGGCATGAAGAACACGCGCATCTTTACCTTTTTTTAAAGTAATATCTGTCAATCATGTCAATCAAAAACTTATGAATTAAAAAAGGAAAAGAAGAAAAAGCCTGCATCGCCAAACAGATTAGACACAGGGGCTAGGGAAAGGAAGATGGATAGAATCACTCACGGGGCCAGTACTCTTCCCCTTTCTCACTAAGAATGAGCAGAGCCGCGTTTGTGGAAACTTAACTAAGCAGAAACCTGCAATGTCTGCTCACTGCCACTGACCTGCCAGCTGGAAAAAGCATTGTGTTTAAAGGATTTAAGCTTTCAAAGAAGCCAAGACTTGGTTGATCATCTTGGGCTCAGCATATTGTGAGGCATCTGAACACTCTCTTTAAACTGGCAGGGGAAAAGGAAGGAGAATTGAAAATCTAAACACAGTAGCCAGTTAAAATTCCGACAATTGTAAGGGTTGTGTTTTCTCTGAGGCACTTGGTTACACTCAACGCTAAAGAATAAGGAAGGTAAATGGATTTCCTTTGGGGGAGGAGTCCCTTTAGATGACTGCATTCCATTTTAGTGGACTGAGAAAAGACAAAAGAGACAATTTATGTCATTTTCTTTTCGGCTCATTTTTCCATAACGTGATCTAGCTTTTCTTTTCTGTGTCTCAAAAAATTGAATTAGATTATTTCTTGTTTTATTATTCATTTTAACAAAAATAAGTTGAAACATGTTTTAATGGAACAGTCACCACTGTAATGAATAAACTTCAAAGGCATAGTTTTCAAAATGAATATGCAATAACCTGAAAGTAACAATGGCATACTTATTATTCTTACATTATTCAAAAAAAGAAAAATTGGCTTAGTTCTGGAGGAGCTAAAAAATGATATCAACTTCTATTTTACCTTGTTTTCTATTTTAACATTTCTGTTTGTTCTAATATGTCACCTAGAGATAGCACAATGCTCTCACCCCCTGAGAATGTAAAAACATGTTACCAACAATTTCCCAAACTGACATAGCTCTGATTTATTGCATCAATACAGAAAACAATACTAAAGACAGCCAGAGTTCATCACCCCTGGGCACATCATGGGCCGAGGGCCTGCAGGGCAGATGCTGCCCACACATCTGCAATCAGCATTTCTACTGGTGTCACCAGGACGGTGACAACTGAATACCTATTAGTGACGTTACTGACAAGTCTCTGAGAGATACATGAATGAGGTATTTAACCAAGTTATATAAAAAAAAAAATTTATATTATATTTAGATTTACACTTATAGGTGGAAAGTGAAGTCTAGTTTCAAAACAAGGGAAGAGCTTTTCTTAAGAGAATGAGAAATACCTAATTATAAAATGCACATATCATCCAAGATTCAATTCCAAATACAAAGATTCAAAAATACATTTGGATATTAAGATATTTAATACATGTTTAATTTTTTTAAATGTTTTTATATTTATTTTATTTGCCATTATGAATCCCTTGCAACATAGATTATTTCTTCATGGTCTATTTTCAGTTTGGGATTAAATCTAATTAGTGTTTCAAAATATAACATTCTAGAAAGAAATCAAAGCATAATATAATATTCTATAAAATTTCTATTATGTGTATGACATTAACTACTGTCAATAAGGCAGAAAAATCCTTTTTAAAAGAAATTAATAAGTTCTTTATTGCTAACACAAATTCGATGCAAAGAAAAGGTAGGATTTATTGATTTCTCCAACCCACAAAACATACTTTAAGTGGCTCCTCTGCTTGAGACATATATTAGTTTCTAGGCTTTCTTATTTGGGGGAGAGAAAGGGCACAAAGTCTCATGCTGTTACCCAGGCTAGAGTGCACTGGTGTCAACCTCATTTACAGCAGCACTACAGATGCCTTCCAGATAATTTTTTTTTTTTTTAAATAGTAGAGACAAGTTCTTGCTCTTGTTCAGGCTGCTCTCAAACTCTTGAGCTCAAGTGATCCTCCCACCTTGGGCTCCTAGAGTACTTGGCAAAGCCACCTAGTCTGGCTGCAGCTTTTTTCCTAAAAGGATCTTGCTCAGAATCTTTTCAATTGAGTTATTTCCATTTTGCCAAATTGAAGTTTTTAAGAATTGTTTTGGGAGTCCAAGTTCCTTAATAGGTCAGTTGGACTGTTAACTCTGTCAGTGATAGCAGAATAGGCAACTACATCTCTGTCAGTGTTAAAAGTTAATCTGCCGAGTTTTAATACTATGATTCGAGCAAGAAAGGCAGTTTGACAGCATAAAAAGCAGTCCCACACTTCAGAAGACTCGGTTTATCAAAAATGTGGCTGAAGGCGGCCTATTCTTTCTTTATCATAATTCCAGGCCTGTGTCAGAATGTACATCTTCACTTGGAATCAATGGCTGAATTCTTTTACCTTTTAATAAGAAAGGGAAAACAACACTAAAGGAATAACAATAAATAATATTAAAGACAGCTTTTTATATTGAATTTTTTGAAACAGGAGATCAGAGATAATAATGGATACTAGTTGCTTCTTTACATCCTGCAACAAAAACTTCCTTCGTCCAGTCAAATAGAGACAAAAAAGGTCTTGCTTTCTTAAAAAAAAAAAAAAAAAAGAGTATCATATGAGAAGTACCTACTTCCCCAAACCCGGGAAAAAGGCATTGACACTGGGCAAGTGAAGGGATTTCTCTGCAGTCTGAAATGACTGTCTTCACTTGGCTGTGAATCCCTGCACACAATGCCTGGGGTCTTGCTTGCAGGGATATAACGAAGTTACACTGCCTGAATGAGAATTTGAAAAACAAATTAGGACAGAGGACCTTGCCAGCTATCCATGATTGGTGGCCGAGCTTATCAGTAGCCACTGTTGGGTGATTCATTGTGAGAACACCAAATCTCTTTGTCCCAGGCCACCGTGTTTCACTCCCGTGTCAATATATCAGGGGAAATGAATGCTAAGATATAACAGCCATAGTTAGTGTCAGACATGTTTGTAACATAAACAAAGAGAAATTTACAGCTGGGAAAAACTAGGACACATTCCCTAGTGACTGGCTTGGTAGAGTTGTTCAGCAGCAGCAACTCTCCCCTATACATGGCACCTTAGTGCTCTTCAGAATGTCTTTTAAGTGGATGTGTATATAAAATTATTCTGTTATTAAAATCAGGATATAGGGTGGTGCCTGTGGCTCAAAGGAGTAGGGCACCAGCCCCATATGCCAGAGATGGTGGGTTCAAACCCAGCCCCCAGTCAAAAAAAAAAAAAAGGAAAATAGTTAAATAAATTAATTAATTAAATAAAATCAGGTTATGAGTCAAACTTTGATATTTATTTAAACTTTTTCAAAATTCAAATATTTCCCTTTAAAAATATTACACAGTAAGAACTCATGAACTGAAATGCTAAAATTTTAACTTTGTGATAACTCACACTAAAATCTCTATGTAAAGTTAATACAACATTTTATGCAAGTTACATGTTATGTTATATTAATATTACAAATATATTTTTGAGGATTAGTCTTACGTGATTTTATGGAAATAAAAACTATTGTTAAGTACCCAAAGCAGTTTAGAGGAATTTTTGTAAATGCACTAATTTAATATTGTTCTTATCAATACATGTAAATAATTTACTAACTTTAAATTCAATTTAAATTCAATTAATATATAAGCAAATTTTCCATTTCAAAAAAAGTATAAGTTACAAAATTGCCAATTTAGCTACCACCTCCACTGTACCATGTATATCAGTTGTACCTTGTACATATGAAAGAGTTTTACACACTCATGATTGCTGAAAGGGGAGATCGCAAGATTCAAAAACTAGAATTAGAAAAGTATTATAACCAGCTAAGAAAAGCAAAACAAAACCAAGTATCCAAATAATAAAATCAACATTAGTGCCCAAGAGAAGCTTTGTGTGTAGTAGACAAAGTGACCCTAGGCACTCAGAAAACAAAGCAGTCTCTGGGACAATTGACCCTTGTTTTTAAAAGTGGCAAAACCTGTTCCTTGTTCCTCTCAGGAAAAGCATGCACATAAACAGATATAACTCTGTCGTCTCACATGTTGTCTACCCACGTATCTTCCACTTTCTTTCCAATGGAGTGGCAGAATTCCCTGGATATTAATATTTGGGATAATAACACCACAAATCCTGGCTAAAAGAAGATTACCTTAGAAGACTTTTTTTTATTCATTCCTGTGGCCCATATAGCTTAAAAAGTTACTTTGAAATTCTTACATTTTATTAGCTTGGCATACCATTTTACAAGTACAAGGAAATGGAGTAAATTTGAATGTGACTCCAGTTAATGTGTGAGCTTGATCGTCATCGTCTGATATTTGTACGAACCATGCAACTTATTTTTTACTGGGCTAAAGAACAATGGTATAGACATACTCAACCATTGTCTATATAGATTTTCCGCTTTGTGGAGAAAGAACAAAGTTTAAAAATAATTTCAATATTTGTTAAATTTTATCATAAGTTGCCAATCTATTACTAACCACATTTGCTCAAAGATTTGTTTGTATTTTAATTTTAATAGCAAAAATGAAGTCTCATAACCAAAAAATGAGACCAACATGACCAACCTTCATCTAACTAAACTCATGTTCTGCCCCGTCCCTCACATGCCACAATGATTCCTTACTTTATGTCTTTTGTATTTTTTTTTTTGTCCATTTCTACCCTTATATATACCCTTTTATATATATGCTTATCTATATATAAGAAATTTCACTTTTGAGTTACTCTAATAATCTTATATTTGTACTCACTGACTTCACTTATTTACTGTTTTGGTAACTTTTTGTAACTGCCTAAGTTGCATAAAATATCATTCCATCAACCAGCTCAAAGTTTTGGATGATAGCTATTATGGCTCAAATGCCTTTATTCCCTCCAAAATTCATGTGCTGGTAATTCAGTCACCCTTACAGTTATGTTGGGAGTTGGGACCTTTTGAGAGGTGTTTAGGTCATGAGGGTTCTACCCTCTTGAATGAATTAATGTCAATTTGAAAATGGTTTATGGGAGTGAGTTCACTTTCTTTTACTATTTTTACATGTCAGGATACAGAGGTCCTCTACTGATCTTCCTTCTACATCCCAGTCACCATGTTAAAACACAGCAAAAAAAGACTCTTATCAAATGCCAGCACCTTGCTCTTGGACTTCTCAGCCTCCAGAACTATGAGAGAATAAATTTATGTTCTCTGTAATTCACCTAGTCTGTGGAATTCCATGTGGCAGCACAAAACAAACTAAGACAGAGCTTCACTGGATAAGTATCAGGCTATGTCCAAAAAAGGCAGTGTCCTCTACTCATGTCATTAACTATATCTCACCATATGATGACCATATTCTGTTTCTTTATTGGAGTGGTGGTCATAAGGTTAGTTATCAACGTTACATTGAGTTGTACATAAAGATGTATATAATTGTGCACTTTTTGTACCAAGTTATACTTCAATTAAAAAATAAGTAACTTTGAAAAACAAACAAAACCGTTAGGAGATAGAAATGCTGGGTGTTAGCTGTCGAAGAGAGGCTAGCATGCAGCATGGTATACAGGCAGCCATCTTATTCCACAAAAAAGCAAGCTTCCTGAGAATGGGACCAACTAATAAAACCAGAGTTGAAAAGTATACAGAACACATAACAGTAAGATTACACAGGATATGTTATTTTGTTAACTTTAGAATACAAAATACAGGGTTGCATGCTATAACAACACAACCCAGGCCAGCATGGAGATTCACATCTGTAATTCCAGCACTTTGGAAGACTGATCTTATATTTTTTTCAGATTTTGCTTCTAGCTATGCAGTAAGGTCAGTACTGCAACTCAGGGTTTCTAAACCTTGACATTATTTGATATTTCAGGCTGGATAATTATTTTTTTTAATTTCAGATTAATATAAGGTTATAAATGACAGCTTAAATTGTTTGTATTGATTGTTAGATAAATTTCAAGTTGTAATTTAACCCCCTTCTACCAGGGGGTGTGCTGTATATGCTTACATAATACCCATTAGTTGACAGCATCCTCTCTCTCCATCCCTCACCCGTTCCCCTCCCCCCAATTTGAATTTATTTGTGTTTATCTCTCATGTGAGGGTATACTTGTTTATCTTTTGGTTTCATATTAGTATTGCATACATTAGATACTTTATTTTCCATTCTTATGATTCTTTACTAAGAATAACATGCTTCAACTCCATCCAGGCAAATATAAAAGATGAAAAGTCTCTATCATTTTCATAGATAAATAGTATTAATAATATCACAGTTTAGGGTACTTGGGTTGATTCCACATCTTGGTGACTGTGAATTGAGTTGCAATGAACATTCTAATGCAAATGTATTTATGATTTGAAAAACGATTTTTTTTTTTCTTCTGGATAGATACCTGGTAACAGGATTACAGGATCAAATAGAAGGTTTACTTTTAGCTTTTTGAGGATTCTCCATACTTTTCTCCAGAGTGGCTGTATTAGGTTGCAATCCCACTAGCAGTATTGAAGTGTTCCCTGTTCTCCATAGCCAGGCCAGAATCTGCAACTTTGGGATTTTGTGATGTGGGCTATTCTCACTATGGTTAGATGATATCTCAAAGTGGTTTTGATTTGCATTTCTCTAATGATTAGAGACAAAGAGCATTTTTTATATGTTTCTTGACCATTCATCTGTCTTCTTCAGAGATGGATCTGTTCATATCTCTTATCCACTTATAAGTGGGATTGTTTGTTCTTTTGTCGAGAGTCAATTTTTGTAAGTGCTAAAAGGTGTCGATCCAGTTTCAGTCTTCTGTATGTAGCTAACCAGTTTTCCCAGCACTATTTTTTAAAATAGAGATTCTTTTCTCTAGTGTATCTTTTATTTGGTTTATACAAAATCAGATGTCAATACAAGGCTGGGATCTCTATTCTATTACATAGACCTATATTTCTATTTTTGTCAGGGTGAA
This sequence comes from Loris lydekkerianus, assembly GCA_963574355.1. NCBI lineage: Eukaryota > Metazoa > Chordata > Mammalia > Primates > Lorisidae > Loris > Loris lydekkerianus. Next base: position 13,238 of record CAUYPK010057846.1, on the reverse strand, counting down.
TAATTCTTTATTGTGGGGAGCTATACTACGCACTATTGGGTACTTACCAGCATCCTTTATCTCTACCCACTAGATGCCAGTAGAATTCTCCCAAGTTGTGACAACCAAAAATGTCTCCAAACATGTTTTCTACAATATGTGGGATAAGATCACCTTTCGCCATTAACTAAGATAGACTCTCAATGGATAAAAGATTTAAACTTAAGACATGAAACTATAAAAATACTTGAAAAAAGTGCAGGGAAAACTCTTGAAGGAATCGGCCTGGGTGAATATTTTATGAGGAGGACTCCCCAGGCAATTGATGCAGTATCAAAATACACTACTGGGACCTGATCAAACTAAAAAGCTTCTGCACAGCCAAGAACATAGTGAGTAAAGCAAGAAGACAGCCCTCAGAATGGGAGAAAATATTTGTAGGTTATACCTCTGATAAAGGTCTAATAACCAAGATCCACAGAGAACTCAAATTTATTAGCAAGAAAAGAACATGTGACCCCATTTCAGGGTGGGTAAGGGACTTAAAGAGAAACTTCTCTAAAGAAGACAGATGCAAAATCTACAAACACATGAAAAAATGCTCATCATCCTTAATCATCAGAGAAATGCAAATCAAAACTACTTTGAGATATCACCTAACCCCAGTAAGAGTAGCCCACATAACGAAGTCCCAAAACCAGAAATGTTGGTGTGGATGTGGAGGAAAGGGTACACTTCTACACTGCTGGTGGGAATGCCCACTAATATGTCCCTTCTGGAAGGATGTTTGGAGAATACTTAGAGACCTAAAAATAGACCTGCCATTTGATCCTATAATTCCTCTATTAGGTTTATACCCAGAAGACCAAAAGCCACAATATAACAAAGACATCTGTACCAGAATGTTTATTGCAGCCCAATTCATAATTGCTAAGTCATGGAAGAAGTCCAAGTGCCCATCGACTAACAAATTGTGGTACATGTATACAGGGACTAGCAAATTGTGGTACATGTATACCATGGAATACTATGCAGCCTTGAAGAAAGATGGAGACTTTATCTCTTTCATGTTTATATGGATGGAGCTGGAACATATTCTCTTTAGCAAAGTATCTGAGTAATGGAAGAAAAAGTATCCAATGTACTCAGCCCTACTGTGAAGCTAAAGTATAGCTTTCACATGAAGGCTATAACCCAACTATAGCACAAGACTATGGGGAAAGGACCAAGGAAGGGGAAGGGAGGGAGGAGGTTTGGGTGGAGGGAGGGTTATAGGTCGGGCCACATGTATGGTGCATATATCTATATATATGGTGCATATTTTATCTATAATAAAAAATAAATAAATTAATAAATAATAATAATAAAAAAGAAAGTGCAAGGACTGAGGGGTGGCCTTTGGTTGTAGCAGTGTGGTCATTAGTAGCCTTGTGGGAAGTTGTTTGATTGGTGTGATGGGAGAAAGGCTTAATTGGAATGTATTTAAGAAGGAATGGGAGCACAAGGGAAGATAGAAGTTTAACATCATGGGCAAGCAGAAAAACACACCTAAATCACACACAAAACCACTTCACACACACCCAGGATAGGATAGCTATAATAGAAATAATAGATAGCTCAGCACCTGTTGCTCAGTGGTTAGGGCGCTGGCCACAGACACTGGAGTTGGCAGGTTCGAACCTGGCCCGGGGCTGCTAAACAACAATGACAACTACCACAAAAACAAAAAAATAGCCAGGCATTGTGATGGGTGCCTGTAGTCTCAGCTACTTGGGAGGCTGGGCAAGAGCAGCGGTTCTCAACTTGTGGGTCATGACCCCTTTGTTCCATTTGTAACAACAAGGCAATTAGGAAGGTTGAGAACCGCTGGGCAATAGAATTGCTTAAGCCTAAGAGTTTGACGTATTGCTGTGAGCTGTGACGCCACGGCACTCTACTGAGGGCAACATAGTGAGACTCCGCCTCAAAAACAAACAAACAAAAAAACAATAGATGATAACAGAATTTGGTAAGGATGTGGAGACTCTAGAACTTTAATGCAGTGTTGGTGGAAACATACAACAGTTCAGCCACTTAGAAAATAGCTGGTAGTTCTTCCAAAAGTTAAACTTAGAGTTACCATATGACCCAGCAATTCCATTCCTAGTATACACTCAATAGAAAGAGAAGCATACATCACACAAGATTTTGTACATGTAACCTCGCTGTAACTTTATTCATAATAGCCAAAAAGTGGAGACAACTTAAATGCCCATTAACTGATGTACACAGAGATAAAATGTGTTATGTTGTTATAATGGAATATTATTTGGCAATTAAAATGAATGAAGTGCTGATGTATGCTACAACATTGATAAAACTTGAAAATGTGCTAAGTGGAGGAAACCAATCACAAACAACCACCTTGTGTATCATTTTCCTTTATATGAAAAAACATAATAGGCAAAATCTATAGATTAAAAAAAGTATACTAGTGGTTGCCTGGGCCTGGATTTAGAGGCTAGAAACTAGTAGGAAATCATTGCTAATTGGAAGGAGGTTTCTTTTGGGAGTGATAAAAGTATTCTAAACATAGATCGTGCTAGTGGTTGCACAAGTCTGTGAATGCTAAAACTTTGAATTGTCTACAATTTCATGGTTGGTATATTATATCTCAAAACAGATTGTTTAAAAGAAGAGAGAATAGGAAGATGGGTGTTGGAAAGATCTAGTAAGTAAAGTACTTAAAAAAGTACTTTAAGAGAAGGAAGAAAATAAACCATTAGCTGGTGAGTAAAACTGAATTAAAGAAGGAATTTTTTTTTTAAAGATGATAGAAATGTCAGTATATTTGGTCCTGTTGCAATTGATGCAGTCAAAAAGGAAAATTTGAAGATTAGAGAGAGAGAAAGACTTCATGGAACAGTGTTTTCAAGTAGGCAAGAGAGACTGGAGATTTAGGTGGGGGGTTTGTGCTGCTGGGAGAATGGACAGTGCATCCATAGTAACAGAGGAGAAGGTGGAGTGGATTCGCTCTGAGTCTGGCAGGTGAGTAGACTTAAAGTTGGGGCTTTTGAAAGTTCTTTTTTCATTGCTTCATTTTTCTCATTATAGTGGAAAGCACATTGACTAGCTGAGAGTGAGGATGAAGAAGGACCTTAGGAAATTAAAGACAGAAATGTGAAATACTTATCCTGGAGAGTGAAAAAGAATAGATTAGGAAAGAAAAGAACCATTCCTGGGGTGTGTCAAGAACCCATGTGAGGTGTGGTGAGTGTGAGTATAACACAAGACCAGTTGACGTGCTTATTTTTTTCCAGTTATCTGCAGTTGCATAGGTTCAAGCATGGAGTAAGGGAAAGGTTAGCCAGAGTTTTAATTTTTCCAGAAAACAGATCTCAGATGAGATTTGTGTGCAGGAGTTTATTGAGGAGTGTTCTCAGAAGCAGCGTGGGCAGAGGAGGGCTGAACAGCCGTGTGGTTCTCAGACAAGTTCTCCGACAATTCTAGATGGAGCTGTGGAGCTGGGATGACCCTCCTAGTTGTCCCAAATTGAAGCCAGGAGGCTGAGCATTTTTGCCCCTTTGTAGATATTTAGATATGGGCTTCCCCTGGGGATGAGGCACAGCTTTGGGCAAGGAGGCTCCCTTTGGGTAAGGAGGATTCCTCAAGAAAGACTTGACTTTGAGATGACCACAGTCAATGAGAGGTGAGGCGGTGAGAGCCTCAGCCCTGAGGGGGAGATCATAGCAGGCACACGGCAGAATCCACCACAGTTCACCATGTCCACTGCTTGCTTGTATGCTGAGTTTACCCCTGCTGAGAAGACCTCCTCCAGGACTCTGATAGCCTTCTTTTCCTGGACCCACTTACACGAGGAAGGTCAGTGGGTCTAACCACCTTTCCAGCTGATCAAGAGGCTGCCCCTGGTGCTCAGTGTTTCTCTGTCCTGCTGTCCACTCTAGATTCTCCTCTTCCTGGACTAGCACCCCTGCGTGTGGAGGTGGCTTCTTACCTGTGGAATGACCCAGATGCTCATACAAGCCCTGCCCTGGCTACCAAACCATTCTCAAGCTTTGACTGCTGCATTTGCTCATGTACTGAAAGTTAGGCACAGCCCATGATGGACTCTAAGGCAAAACTGAAGATGGACATCACACATCCATTTGCAGAAGGGCAGCCCAGAAAGAAGGATGCGGTCCCTGGTGGCCATGTTTTGAATTCTCAACTTCTGAATTATTTTTAAATGAGAGGAAAATAAGCCCCTAAGTGTTTAGTTATTATTGGGTTCCTATAAACAGCTAAATAAAATTCTCAACAGTGTAAGCTGGACAGTCTCCTAACCCTTGATATCAGTATCCCACACAGCCAGTAAATATTTGAGCTAGCTGTGAGCCAGATACACTTTCTCTGGCTTTACCAATTTTTACTCAAGGCACCATCATTCTGCAGATGTATAGAGAGCACGGATCTTGGAGTCCCCGTTTGGATGCCTCTTCATCCTCATCTGCATGTCCAGTTGGTCAGCACGATCTGTCCGTCTGCCCCAATAGTACCTCTCATAGGGTGACTTCCTTCTCTCCATCCCTGTTTGCTCTGTTCTAGATCAGATGTTCTCCCCAGCCCCAAATCTGGCTGTTACGAAAGCTTTAGTCTTTTATTCTCATCTCCAATCTCTCCTACAAATTGCTCTATTCTGCTAACATTTCAGTCTTTTAAAAGAATAGTTCTAGTCTTATTAATTCTGCTCAAAAGCCCTGGATACCTTCCCATTATATACCATATTAAATCTAACTATCTTTATCTTAATGCCTTCATCTTGCATTCCAAACCTTAATTCAGCCTTGGCACACATTTTTCTCTTTAACACTCATTGGATTGGTTACTAATCATTTCCCCAAACAGGTCTCCCATTTTCCTGATCTGTGGCTCTCAGCCCCCAACACACAGGGCCTGTTTTCCATGACCTTCTTTCTCAGAGTTTCCATTTTCTTTCTTTCTTGCCACTTAATCACAGTTTGGAAAGGCATTGGTCATTTACTTACTTACGTCTTTTTCATTTTACGTTTTCACCCTAAACTCCCTGAGGGCAGAAACTTTTGTCCATCTTAGTCACTACCCGATTTCCAGTGCCCAAATGAGTGTCAGAGTAGAGCCCAGTAATTATTTGTTAACTGAATAAATAAGTGTGATGATGCTATAAAGACCCCAAGCTTTGCACACATCTGCAATGGTTTTAAGATTGAAGTTGGACAAAGGATGACACTACTGAGGCCCCACCATTTCTGGGAACAGCACCCTTAGATGTAGGGGTGAGTGATAAGAGGAGCACATTGCATCCTGTTGACAGGGAGGGAGGTAAGGCCACCGACAGGGGAGGCTCCTGCCTTCCGCGCTGTGGGGCCTCCCCAACCTCCACGTGGTCTCTTTGGGTCAAGCAAATAAATGTCTTTCTTATTTTACACTCACCTTACACGAGACCATGAGAATTACTTAGCTTTCAAAACCCGACTTCTCCTTTGAGCCTTCATCTAACTGCTACAAACGTAGTTTGCTCTTGTAATAGGAAAAATAAACACACTTGGAGCAAGGGGCGAACTTTTATTTTTCCCTTAGGCAAAGTAGAGAACAAACAAAACCACCTTCCTGCCTAAACTCTCCAAAAACCTTATAATTATAGGAAGGAAAATATGCCTGAGAAATTTTATTTATTCAATGGCAGGCAAGGAAATATTTTATGCTACAAGGAGTCTCAATAAGGAAAACATATCATAGCAGCTCTGCAGTGACTGCTGAAGTGTTGCACGCATGGGTAGGCGATGGATTTACTTATCAGGGTCACAAAAGTACCTTTTATTAAACCAAGGAATCAATGCTGGCTAGGCAGGCTTTGTATTGGAGACCAGGCATATAATATTTCTTGTACACTTAGAGAATTTCTATTGCCTTCTGATACTCTGAGACATTTCTTTTCATACACAAATTTGGGCAAGCAGGTGTGTGCGTCCGCGCGTACATGCACACACACGTTCATGTTCATGTGTGTCTAAGTAAATAACACTTTGAATATTTAATAATACATACAATTTGTAATTTGATATATATAAAAGGCACCCTGGAAATATCAAATGGACAACAAAAGATGTACTATTTTTTTTTTTTTTAGGCAATTCTTTTTATTATTATTATTTTAAAATGCCCTTCCATTACTATGCTGTCTCTATCAGGCCTATCAACAAATGCTTGTCTCTATCAAGAAATTGCTACTCCTCTAGCCTTCCCCTCCTCCCACTTTTTTTTTCTTTTGGCAGAGCAAGAATCTTGTCTTTTCAGACTGTTGCAAACGTAATCTATTTTTAAATTTCCAGAAGTTCAGGTCTCCTGTCATTAAACATGACAGAAGGATTTAGGGAAAGAGAAAGCATTGTTTGCAATAGAAAATCATGTTTTGGAGTAGCCTAAATGTATACCAGTCCACTGTTTAGACAGCACAGCAGGCTCAAAGTGGGTATTTTCAGAGTGTACAGTGAATGTAGCACTTTCGAGAGAGATGTTAATGGAAGTTGTTAAAAAGGATATGTTTTGAGTAGGACTTTAATATTTTATCCAGAAGCTACAAATCATCGGGTTGTTTTAATATGCACACAACCCTTATTTTGATCAGGGTTTGGAAGCTTGATCAGGGAAGGCCTGTTTAGGACGTCAGGTTCTTAAGAAAGAAAGCTATTTTTCTTTTTTTTTCCTCCAGGGCAACTGCAGTTTAGGACAGGCAGAAAGCTGGGAACATTACCAAGGGCAGAAAAAAAATTCACTCCTATGTTCTATTTGTCAAACTGACCTGCAGGTCGCAACCTGAAAGTTTATGGATCGGTGAGGCCTTGTCTCGGCTAAAGCGTGTTTTCTGGACTTTGGCTGAAGCTAAATTCCTGACTTCTGAAAGGGGGTGGGTGTGGACTTCCAGCAGGAATAGCCAGTGGGAAGGAAGTAATATTCATTAAGAGTGTCTCATGCAAGCAGTGCTGGGCTAAGCATGCTCAGTGTAAATTCTCCTGGAGCCTGTCAAGCTATGTTTGAACTCGTTCCAGAATACTGGATTTACTTTTTTTTTTTCCCACCAGGAAGAATACTTGATGATTAGACTGCATTTTGCCTCGCTTTATTTTTCTTTCCTCCCTCCTTCTTTCTTTCTTTCTTTCTTTCTTTCTTTCTTTCTTTCTTTCTTTCTTTCTTTCTTTCTTTCTTTGTCTTTCTTTCTTTTTCTTTTCTTTTCTTTCTTCTCCTTCTTTCCTCTCCTTTCTTTCTCTTTCTTTTTCCTTCTGCCTTCTTTATGCCAGAAGAATGGAAACAACATTCTTTTCCAATCAGTTCAGTAATACAGTGTCCTTCAGTCTCTATGTGACCATTTCAGTGGAGAAGAAAAGAAACTTTGCTACCTGGGAGCTGAAGACTACTTAGGTCAGTAAATGCTAATAAAGTCTTTAAAGACTTGTGGAAGCAAGAGTTAACTTTTCTTAACTGTTAAGGTAATCTGCAGCAAATGTAATTGCGTTTTCAACTGGTGGGTGTACACCCTTTCTTTTCCACACAAAAACTGTTTTTCGTATGTTAGAGTGATTTTCCCAAACATAGGGAAAATATGTCTTTTAGTTAATTTGCATTTGAAAGAACCTCTTTTTGTAGGAGAGGTTCTCTCTCTCTACCACAAATTATGTGTTTTTCAAACAAATATTGTGGTAAGCTGATGTAGCCATAAGGATTTGAATGTGGATGTGCTCTGCGTTGTATTAATTCTTGGCTTGGGCTAATTTGGTGATAGCTATTGCTTTTGTTGTTGCCAAAGATGAAAGGGAGTTTGTTTTTTCGTGGTCATTGTTTTGGAACTTTTGGTGAGCGTGGAGACTGTATTGTCAGCTCCTTATAGAGAAGAAAGCCATCTCTTCCCATATTTAATGTCTATCTTTTGAAATATTCACCTCTAATTCTAAGAAAGGGGTGCAGCATTTTTTGAATCTATGTAGGAATAGTTTTTTTTTTTTTTTTTTTTTTTTTTAAAGGTAATTTCGGAGGGAAATAGTATATAGAAAGGCAGAAACAGGGTTTGTAATAAAGAATTTAAATCAAGACCGTCATCAATATTAGCAAAAGAATGCAAAATACACTGCATGTTATGTATTCACTGATTTAGTTCAGGTTAATAATTTTGCTTTTTATTTTTAAAAAAGTAGATCAGACTTCAAAGGACTATCTTATAATATCAGCTGATAACACATTAAACTCAGGGAGGTGATAGGATTTCAGAAAAATCAAGCTAGCAAAGGCGGTCCCTTTAAAAACATCTGAAAACCGAGGTTATGAAAGCACATGGCTGCGTGCAGAAACAGTGCGTCCTGCGTGAAAGCAGTTTAATTTTATTCAAGAATTTTAAGAGTAAAAGGGGATTTATTTCTTTTCAAAAAAGAACAGCCAGGCCAGGATTATAGATTGGTCAGGGATTAAATATTTGCCAGCATACAAAACATCATATATTATCAATGTGTAAATCAGACTGGCTGGCTATTCAGGGGATATAAATGAAACTCCCCTAGTTTCAGCCAGAATCAAACGCAGCGGCACCCTGCCCTGCCTTCTCCATCTTTATGTCCCAGAAACGGATGATAGAGGTGGGGCAGGGTGTGAAATGAGACTTAGCCGATGAACTGACCTTGCTCTTTAACTTCTGTCCATCTGTTCTTACTGGGCAGCTGAAGCTGTGAGCAAAGTGGGTTGGGACCTCAGGGGAGACCAGGAAGCAGGGGCCAGACCAGCCAGGGCTGTGATCTGCTCCCCACCCTGTGAGTTAGATTATCAGGAGAGGAGCTAAGTGGCTGCTTCTAAATCCACTTCCTTCTGTTCCCAGGGCTTTGATTTAGTACCGAATGCTGCCTTTCTGCACCTGCCTCTGTTTTTCATAAGTAAAAGCTTCTCCCCATGCGCAGATAGCAGTTTATTCGATATAGATCAATCCCTAAGGAGCTAGCCCAAGTAATTCAGTCTCATTCTGGCTTTTTTCTTTCTTCTTTAACATGTGGCGTGGATCTTGATGAGTTTAATCGAAACAACCAGCCCTTTCGGGGATGGGGGAGCACAGCTTGCTCCAAAGTGTGTGTGCGCATGCACAGTTTTGGCTTTGGGATCCTGCCCCTTGGAAGGTTTTGCTAGGCTGAGAGTATTTATCTGTCGTCAGGGACTTACCATCACCTTGGCTCTGAGTTGATGGAAGAGGTGGATATTCTGGAGCATTCTGTATCTATTTCCTGTTACTGCACCTCCGTCTGCCCCCTCCCAACTCTGTTCTCCCTTCACTATCTATGTCTTAAAGAACCTTTGAGGCACAAAGGGAAACCAATGGGTATGCAAAGGAGCAGAGAATCAACTGAAGGCCGGGCCTCTTCATGTTCACATCTGGATAAAATTTAGATGGTGACACAGGAAAATGAGCGGGAGAAACAAAGTCTGACATCACATTAAAAAAATTTATATCATGAACTTCCTAGAGTTTTTCTTGTCTTCTGCTTTCTGAGCAGTTTGTACCCTACCCACAGCTTACCCACAAGACTCGGGAGAAGGCAGGTATCATGTTCTTATTTTCTTGTCAAGTCCATTGCTGGGCCCGACACATCCCTCAAGGTCCTGTCCAAGTCTCTGTCTACACAAGATTAGGAACAATTCCGTGTCTGGGACTCAGTTTCCCTGTTCACTTTGAAGATTTGGATAAAAGTATTTATTCTGTGTAATGATTTCTCAAACTAAACCTATTACTGTAATAGTATCTTAAATCTGAGAAGTACTGGAAACTTTTCAGGGGACTTCCACACCTTCCTTTTGATCTTATTTTCAACACTATTAAAATAGATTGATGCAGCGTTGTCATTTTCATTTGACAAATGATGAAACTGAAAGATTGAATGACTTGCTGCCTAAGGTCAGATCAAGGCTGGATGGGAACTCAGGTCGCCCAACTCAAGATCTGCAGTTCTAGACTGTCCTGGCTCTCTGGTTACTGAGGTAGAGCAGATATACCAGGGGAAGTTCCATGATTCATCAAGGTGAAAGTGTGCAGTGGGGCAGGGGCTGTAGATATTGTCATTCACATCATGAAGGAGAAAACTCAGGCTGGAGAAGTTACGTATGTCACCCATGAGTCACACACTCAGGGAGTTGGGGACTTGGATTTGAATCCTATCTGTGGAACCCCAAAGTGTGTGGCATAGGGTGCAGTGATTGAACAGATGGGCTTTGCTGAATTTCTGTGCACCTCTTTTCCTCCCGTGTAGAAGGGGGATCCCATGGGTTGCTATGAGGCGATGCAAGTAGAATACTTAGCATTGTACTTTGCACGGACTAAACTCTCAAATGTCTTGACGAGTCCTGGCCTTGCTGTTACTCATGCTGTGTAACTACAGGTAAGTGTGAGCTACTCTCACTATGAATCCCAAACAACTCTTAGCGAGACCTCCAGATCTTCAGTGTAGTTGTGTCGATAACATCATTGGATGAGTAGGACTTCAGCATATTCATCAAAAATACAAGAACTGGGCTAAGGGGCTCAGATAACTAAGGAGGAAGGTTATCCAGACAGACGTGTCTGAGATGAGCGCACATTTGTTGACTCCAATCGAGTTGTTTTTGGTGACCTTCAGCTGCCCTTGATCAGGATTTTTGGACTTGGAAAAGACCTGTGAAGGGAAGGATGGTGAGCCTCAGAGGTCATTCCAGGTTTATAGGTCCAGTGGGTATTAAAAAATCAGCAAAGGCACCTGTGCAGACAGGATTTGGACTGTCAAGATTTGGGGGATTGGGCCCTTCTGACCAGTACCAACCTGGCTGCTGAGGTCCACTGGGTGTCTGGGCTCTGAAGCTGCTGGGCTTACGTGCAGCATTGCACGTAAGGAAAGATTTCTCTTAAGCTCAGGGCCTACTTCTGACCAAATCAGTGATTGAGAGTTGAGTGTTCTCTGTACTGAGGAGTAAGAATTGCAAGTTTTCAGGCACAGAGCTGCAAAACCATAGAGTGAGGGGCTGCTTCCTAGAGCATGTTCTGTTATACCTCGCCAAGTCCATGGTACGTGTGAGTGTGCGGAGGACTTAAACGCAGATTGGCAAAGCAGGTCTGTTGGTGCAGAGTGTGAGGCACACTTCAGGGGCAGTGGTCAATGGTCCAGGATTTTAAGTGTCTACTTAAAGTTCTTAAATTCTTAAAATCTTAGTTCAGGGTTCCCTTTCCCATGCTTCTCCCTGGCCTTCTCCTGCTTGTCTGTGCTGGGAAGGGACAGTCACTGCAGGGACAGGAAGGTAGTTTACTGAGCAGCTGTTACGCACTGGGTACTAGGCTTTATGCTTTATCGACATTATCACTTTTTTTTTAAGTCAAATACACATAGATCATGAATACATTTATGCATATGTGGGGTACAATGTGTTGATTTTTTTATACAATCTGGTTACATCAAACCAATCAACATAGCTTTTGCCTCATTTACCTGATTTTTGTGTTAAGACATTTATGTTCTACACTTGACAGATGTGACTTCTACCCTTGCAATAAGCTCCATAGGTGTGGTCCCATAGTTTACCCTCCCTCTATTAAACATCCCCCCTCCCCTCCCTTCCCACTCCATTTCTCTCCTTCATCCTGGGCTGTAGTTGTGTTCTAGCTTTCCTAACAAAGTGTGAGTAAATATAAGTAGATTTCATAGAAGTACTGAGTACCTTGGATACTTTTTCCTCTATTCTTGAGATACTTTACTCAGGAGATTATGTTCCAGGTCCCTCCATGTAAACATAAAAGAGGTAAAGGCTCCATCTTTTTTTAAGGCTGCATGGTATTCCATGGTATACATCTCATTCAAAGGTCACAAGAAAGTTTAAAGAGGAGGAAAGCTGTCCTGGTAGGAGAAGAGGGTATGTGCTGGGGCAAGACAGGTCTTGCCATCCAACGAGATTGCTATGTGCAATCGAAAGACCTTCAAGGAAGGTGAAAAGGACTGTAGCCGTCCCACAGCCTAACTCCCTTTGATGGGTCATGCCCATATCTTGCCTAATTCAGGATCCATTATTGTGTATCGCCCAGAGTTGGGCAAGTCCTGTCCCATGTAGCATTACAGTTTGGTCAGCTGTGTGCACTGCCCGCCTCAGGGAACCACTGCACTTGCACAGCAAATCCAATTTACAGTTCTTTTTTTGTTCATTCTTAACAAATAGGTTCCTAAAAGTTTTCTAGTTTCAGAGTAAAGAGCTCGGCAATCTTTAGGTAATACAGGTAGCACAAAAACAGGATTTGGATGAAATGACTGGGACTGGCATCCTGACCCTGGAATTAACAAGCTGTATGACGTTGGGGAAATGATTTCAATTCACTGTGCCTCAGTTTCCACATCTGAAATTGTCAGTAAGGATGTTCTCAGGTGGAGTGGTCAGATCTGCTATTTGACATTGCATCTGTCGTCAACAATACGGCATGGCACACGTAACAATTTGTGAAGAGGTAGACCTCAGGTTTGGTGTCCTCACCATAATAAAATAAAATTCATACAGTAAAAACAGAAAGAAATTGTTTCTTAAAAATTTAGCCTGCTATATCAACATGGAGTTTTGCCTTTATCATCCTGGCTGTTACGTTTGTGTTTCCTGTTAGGTTCTAGCACTTTTACCTTTTCTGTTTGGAAAGTCCCATTTACTGAGATGGAGTGTGGCATGACTAACTGTGCTAGGCCTACTGCTTTATGCCAGAGGACTGAAATACTTTAGTTGTCCAAATAAACTCTACATTTCCTGATTTAAAGAAAGATGGAAGACTTGGAAAAGAAAGAGACTCTAGATCAGTGGTTCTCAACCTTCCTAATGCTGCAACCCTTTAATGCAGTTCCTGTGGGTCATGACCCACAGGTTGAGAACTGCTGCTCTAGATAGAAATTGTAGCCAGAGCAGAATTTGGTTGACCATAAGATGCTCCTATTTGCAAGGAGAAATGAGCAACAGTTGAGGTTACCAAATAACTTGTTGACACACATACCGTATATACTCAAGTATAAGCCGAGTTTTTGTGCTGAAAAACCTGAACTCGGCTTATACTCAGGTCATACAGGTTATTTGATTCAGTATGCGCACACCTAATCAAATGCACGTAGTCTCCAGTCGTCTTCTGCCGTCTGCTTGAGGGGGCGGTGCTTCAGCTCAGTCCACAAGTCGCGGCTGAGCTGAAGAGGTAGGCGGCTGAACTGAACTGTATTCCACTGAACTAT
>CAUYPK010057844.1:0-112504 GCA_963574355.1 Loris lydekkerianus | reverse complement strand
CCTCAAGCTGTCACCCTGGGTAGAGTGCTGTGGCATCACAGCTCACAGCAACCTCCAACTCCTGGGCTTAAGTGATTCTCTTGCCTCAGCCTCCCAAGTAGCTGGGACCACGGGCACCCGCCACAATGCCCAGCTAGTTTTTGGTTGCAGCCATCATTGTTGTTTGGCGAGGCCAGGCTGGATTCGAACCTGCCAGTTCAGGTGTATGTGGTTGATGCCTTAGCCGTTTGAGCCACAGGTGCAGAGCCCAAACTTCCAAAAATGTTATGTGAAAGCTTGAATTTTATCTTTGGCAACCAATATTGTCAATTGTTTTCCTGGAATCAACAAGCGCATTTAATAGTTTTGGAGAAAATTTCTGCCTCATACCCTACTCTGAAGAACTATGGTTCATTAATTATTCTTTCAAATAAAAACATTGCATGAAAAAAGTTGCTGGTTCAGCTTACAAGTCAACATTGCACAAGTGCTTGTGCTCAGGATGCTTGTACTAAACACAGCAGGTGTGCATGCATACTTCTTATTTTGTCCTATGGAATATTTACTCAAAGTTTTAATACAATTCATAATTTTTACTGCGTCATCAAGGACATTCTTTTTGTGTTTTTTTGTAGTTTTTGGCCGGGGCTGGGTTTGAACCTGCCACCTCTGGCATGTGGGGCCGGCACCCTACTCCTTTGAGCCACAGGCGCTGCCCCATCAAGGACATTCTTAAGGAACGCTAGTTCTTGTCTTTTTAACTGCTACTATGTGGTAATGAAGAGTGCGATGGTCATTAATACAGTCTGGAGCCACACCTTGATTCATGCTAATGTGCCAGCAGTTTCATCCACTGTTGCTTTTGTGTCATCAGTGCAAATGTCATTACAGTGAAAAAAATAAATAATGTCTTAGTATTATTATGAAGTAAGCTTTGCCTCCTAGATGCCCCTGACAAGGTCTTGGGGTCTCAAAGAGCAGTCTGCAGACTATTGGACTGTGCTTTGAGAAACACCAGACTTGATCATTTCGAAGGTTCTGCCCAGCTTTAGGAAGCTAAGATGAGGATGTATATAGACTCATGTACATTTCCGACTTGTTCCTTGTTCATGTGCATTTTTAGGCAGTTGTCTTGGCCTAATTCAGCTTGTGACCTTGGAACAAAGTAAAACAAAGTCCAGTGGTTAAGAGTGTGAGCACCATCACTTCCTAGCTGTGTGACCTGGGCAAGTGACTTGACTTCTCAATGCCTTTGTTTTCTTATCTCTAAAATGGGCACAATGAAAGTCTCTTTTTCACAGATTGCTTTGAGGAACAAGTGAGCTAATTACACATAAAGTGTCTAGATCAGAGCCTGGCACACAGCCAGTCGTCAGTAAATATTACTTATTATTATGGCTACTGACTTATGGGAGGCTCTATCTTCATAAAAATATGAGATGGAGTCTGGTTGTCCCTGTCCCTGGTGGTCAGCAGTTGTTTCAGAAGCATCTCCGTGTGGTTACAGCCACCCCATTCTTTTGTATCTGAGCCAGCTTGTCTTCCTTACGTCCAGAAAAGCCCTACCAAGATGAGAGCCCACTTTGTGTTATAAAAATGACTCTTTTATGTCTCCTGGCAGACCTGTCATTTTATTTCACAACGAACCTTCTCTAACCTCTTCCAATGCAGAAGAGGATATTGAAACAAAGCCCAGACCCTCTAGACTCTTGTTAACACCTTGTGGTTTGATTTTTTGATCAGTTAGGACTATAACTGATCTCTCTGGTGAACACTGGCAGTTGGCCACCTTGTCAGGAGCTTCCTGTGCTTGCCAAGGAAAGCATTGCAATTTCTTTCTTTTTTTTTTTTTTTTTTTTGGTATTCAGAAATATTTGCAACACACCTTTTGCAACAGTCCCAATCATATCTGAGGATAGTTAGTAATTGCTTCCTCTAGTTTTCTAGTCTTCACATTAGCACTTCTGTCTTCTACTTACATAACCATAACTACATGGGTATGATCCTGACATGTCCTTTACAAGCCGTCACTGATCATAAGACACACTGTCACCTTAATTCTAGCTTTTGAGTATGGAGAAAAAAGAAACATACACATATTACTAATGACATTATTTTGATTCCAATAATGCTAAAGTATAAAAACACTTGAGTTTTAGAACCAAGAATAAACAGGGTAAGGGGGAGGAGATGTTAAATGTTAGTGCCAGTAACACATGCAAAAAAAAAGTTTA
Organism: Loris lydekkerianus; assembly: GCA_963574355.1. Taxonomy (NCBI): domain Eukaryota; kingdom Metazoa; phylum Chordata; class Mammalia; order Primates; family Lorisidae; genus Loris; species Loris lydekkerianus. The sequence continues at coordinate 110,291 of CAUYPK010057844.1, read as the reverse complement.
TCAGAGAAGTGGCTTGTATCTAAAGAACTACCAAAACTCAATAGGACAATAAAAAGGTAACCCAATTAGAAAATAAGCTGAGTAGACATTTCTAAAAAGAAGATACACAAATGGGCAATAATAACACATAAAAAGATGCTCAACATTAGGGAACTTCAGATCACAACCGTGAGTTAGCACTTCATTCTGATGATGGCCGTCATCAGAAAGTCAGATAATAACAAGCGAAGGTGAGGATGTGGAGAAATCAGAACCTAATATATTGCTGGTGGGAATATAAATTGGTGCAACTACTTTGGAAAATAGTTTAGTAGTTCCTTAAGAAGTTAAACATAGGCCGGGCGTGGTGGCTCACGCCTGTAGTCCCAGCGCTGTGGGAGGCCGAGGCAGGTGGATTGCCTGAGCTCAGAGGTTCAAGACCAGTATGAGCAGGAGTGAGCCGGAGTAAGACCCCGTCTCTACTAACATCAAAAACAGCTGGACGTTGTAGCGGGTGTCTGTAATCCCATCTACTGGGGAGGCAAAGGGAAAAAGCATTGCCAGAGGAAGAACAGTAAAAAAAAAAGAAAAAAGAAAAGAAAAGAAAGAAAGAAAGAAAGAAACAAACAAACAAATAAACAAACAAAAAAAAAATTTCAAATGAAGAAGAATGAACAAGCAAGCTGAAATTAAAAAAAAAAAAAGTTAAATATGAAGTTACCATGTGACCCAATAGTCTTACTCCTGGGCACATGTAGACATGAGAACATCTGTCCACACGAAAACTTCTGCCCACACGTGCAGAGAGCATTATTCATAGTAGTCAAAAGCAAAAGGTAGAAACAAAATGTGGTATATATATAAATAAAATAGACTGTTATTTGGTCATAGAAAGGACCAAAGTATTGATTTATGCTACAACATGGGCATAAAACTTCGAAAACATTGTGTTAAGTGTAAGAAGCTACTCATGGAGACCATATGTGATATTATTACATTTATAGGAAATGTCCAGAATAGTCAGATATATTGGTACAGAACGTAGATTAGTGTTTGGTTATGGATGGGGGAGAAGGGTGGATGGGAAGATTGGGGTGTGATGAATAAAGGGCACAGGGTTTCTTTTTGAGGTGATAAAAATTCACAGAGTCGAGCAGAATTGAGTTGTTGCTCAATTCTGAATACATATGTGTAGTGACAAGTATTGAATTTTACACTTTAAATGGGTGAATTGTATGGGAAGTGAATTATATCTCTATAAAGCTGTTACCAAAAAAAGAATAAAAATATGTAGATAGTGGAGGAAGCCACCACAGAAAAAAAATGAGTTCATAAAAATTGACCAATTGATATCTGTAGAGAAAGGTGGAATGAGTCTTTTTCTTCTTTGAGAAAAATTATCTGCTGAGGACAAAATAAGGCTCAAGATCTTCCACCTCCTGGTGTTCTGCTTCTATGGCACTAAGAAATATTCAGACTATTAGGTCAGCATGACATGGGGAAAGGATGGAGGTGGGTCGGGGAACTGGAACTTTCTGGCTTCTGGAAAGGAGAAGCCACGTAAAAAGAGTAAATCAGTATTCTGATTTATATTTCTGTCTCTTGTGAGTTTAGTTAGCTGGTTTTTACTATTGAAAGTCTGATCCTCTCTGGGTTGTTTATCAAGTCCATTTTCAGATACCACAAGGGGCTGAAGCTGGACATTCATCAAGGCCAACCCCAGTCCTGAGGTCTCTCGAAGGCTCAGTAGCTCCATTTCCCTGAGTAAGACCCATGATCTTTCTGCTACACATCTTTCTCACTATGACCCACATGGCATCATGATACATATCCTGACGTTGATCTTCAGTAGCCTGTGCAAGAATCCTGCTAGTTCTGTGGCCCAACCCTTAATTGCTATTGACAGATCTGACATTCTCAGGATGGGCCTGTGGTCATTTATTTGACTGCTTTGACTTGGGAGGGTGAAAAATGCTTGCAGAAATGGAATAGTGTTTGATGCTTCTGGGAGACTCAGTGACCTAGAACTTGTTACTAACGCAATTTCCTACACGTCTCTGCTGCTCTCTGCCCTACTTTTTGACTCGTGAGAGCATGGAGCAGTAGGCACAGGAAGGAATACCTTCCAACGCCAGCGATGGAGGAGATGAGTGGGCCCTCCAGGAAGTAGACATATGAAATCAGACAATAAAGTTCTACAACTCATCCTAAAAAAAAAGATATATCACTATGGTCACCAGATGTCCAAGGGGAGTGCTTCTAAGGTGATCCTATCCACTCATCTGCTGACGAGGACACCTAAATGGGTGCACTGTTGGACACATGGTCATTGGTGCTAAATATTTAAGTCAGAGTGCTTCCAGAAGGCTTAGGAGCTATACATCTGGGGAGGACAATGAAAAACTCAAGTGCTTCAATGCTGGGGATGCATGGCCGGGGTAGGCTTGAGCAGTAGGTTTCAGGTGGGGATAAGATTTGCGTATTCACTGCCCCTTTCTGCTTCCTTCTCCAGCACCTGTCTCATGGTACCCTCAAAGGCCCATATTTTGGGGGACCCTGTAGTGAACACTTGATTTGCTTGAGTGCCCAATAGGCATCATATCGACAGGAAGACAACCTTTGCCTTTGAAGGAAAGACCTAGGGCAGTGACTTCAGGCGTGTCAGAGGCCAACAGAAAAGAGAAGGAAGGCAAATTAGCAGAAAATTTGGGGACAGAAGGTAAGGGGGAAGGGAGAACCCCACACGGAGGAGAAGCCTGGCAGAGGTTTGGTTATGAGGGGCAAGGGGCCTCGCGGGGAAGTCTTTGCCAGCAGAAGGCTCTGCTGCATGATGGATGGAGTCTGCACAGCGTCCTTCTATTTCCATTTCACCAGACTCTGTTGTTGTTTACACTTTGAAATATTATGAGGTACAGCAGAGAGAGAGAAGTGGTATGAAATGCAGCAGAAGTTTGCCAGTAACAAATATAACTAGGTGGCAAAATGAAAACACGAAGATAAGAATAGATTAGGATATTAAGAAAAACAAGGTATTTCTTTTTTAGAGAAAGAGGAAGAGAAACTAAAGTCAAAAGAGGAATTTAAAGAAGATGAATTGTACTGCAGTGCTGAGAATTGGAAGCCGGAACAAGAAAAACAATTACTACTCGCTGGCGGCAGATCTAGGTTGAGAGGGCCTGAAGCTTAGGCAGTTTGGGGAGGAGGCTTTGTAAGAGAAAGACAACATGACGATAGATAGAAAATTAGAAATAGGCCTCGGGAGGGGCCTCTGCTGGGGGCAGTGCCTGAATCTTCAGCTTCAATAGCTTCAAAGTAAATCCTCCTGGGATGATGTTGGGTGGAGAGGGCTCACTGATCTGCCCAGACCACCTTCCCTGCATCCACACTGCCTCCAGCTCCATCTGTCCACCATCAGTCACAGCTGCCCACTGTCTCCTGGGCACAGGTGAGGTCTGGGTACCTCAGACCCTCTGTGGCCAAGCCTGGGGCCTCCTCTTCCCCTTTTGCACTTTACAGGGCACCCTCCCCATGGCCTGCACTCCCCCAAGACTCGGACAATACCAAATACATGTTCAACCGCCTCTCCCCTGACTCCTCCACCTCTTCCTTCTACTCATCCTTTAATTAAAGAGCCTAACTCCCCCCCATCCTGGGCTGGGTCACCTGCTCAGCCTGTCGTAGGCTCTTATCATAGGACTTGCCACAGCACAGTGTAACAGGTATTTCCCTCTTGCTCTCTGCGGCCTGCACCTGGCCACGTCGTCAGTTAAGACGTAGGCTCTGGAGTTGATCTCATGGATTTAAATTCTGGTGATGCGGCCTTGAGCAGACAGCTTAACGTCTCTGATACTTCTTTACTTACAAAGGAGGAGCACGATAGTGCTTACCTCGCAGAGCTGGTGCCCGAGTCATGTGAGATAATCCACATAAAGTGATTGCCTTGGTATGAGTGCTTACCACCGCAGCCGTGGGGAATGGAGATGCTTGAATTCATTCTTGTATCCCCTGTGCCTAGCACAGTGCTTGGTGTTTCGAAGGCACCACTGACTTGAGCCAAAACACATGCTTTAGATTAATTCAGGAGATGCTCTGTTTAAATGAATAAGAAATGAAAATTGTAAAATGCGTCTCCTCCCAAATGAAAATAGCTATTTTCTTGATTTTAAGAAGAAAGCATGCTAAAGTGTAAAAATACAAAATGATACTGATAGCTAAGGTGACCATAGAATTTGTCATACAAACGGGGACACTTTGTAGAGTGAACCCGAGCACTCTTAAAATTAGACTGTCTCTGGCAAACCAGGATATAGGGTCACCCACCCTAGAAAAACTCCTCTCCTTAGAAATGGCTACATTAGCATTCTTTGTCGTGTAGCCATCTAGTTGTTTTTCCTTATGCTTATTCTGTAAATCAGACTTTCTAATCTGCTTTCCTTTTACTTAACAATATGTCATAAAATTCTTTCATGTTAATAAATATAGATCTCTACCATTATTTTTAATGACTGCATACCACTTCATTCAGTGTACCTTAATTTATTTAACTGATCCTGTATTAATAAGTGTTTAGATTATTTCCAATTTATTTTTGAGACAGAGTCTCACTCTATTGCCCCAGGCTAGAGTGTCGTGGTTCCTTAGCTCATAGCAACCTCAAACTTATGGGCTCAAGAGAGCCTTCTGACTCAGTCTCCTGAGTAGCTGGGACATGACCATGTCCGGTTAGTTTTTCTATCCCTCCTATCTTGATAATATATTTACTCAAATGGGAACAATATTCATCCCTATCATGATAGTAACTAGCTGTAAGCTACTCCGAACAAATTTGCATTGTCTTTCCATCCTTAATGTATAACAAACCTATTTAATTAATTAATTTTTTTTTTATTCTTTCAGGTTCATTGAGAGAGTTGGAACACATTTTTCTTAGTAAAGTATCATGAGAATGGAGAAGCAAGAATCCAATGTATTCAATTCTAATATGAAGCTGGTAGATGATCTAGTTCTTTGATTTTTTAGTAGAGATGGGGTCTCACTCTTGCTCATGCTGGTCTCAAACTCCTGAGCTCAAGTGATCCACCCACCTTGGCTTCCCAGAATGCTGGGATAACAGGTGTGAGCCATGGTACCTAGTCTATTTCCAATTTTTGAGAATAGAAAATCTAAAGAAATTTCAAGTTACTCATTATCACTTTGTGGATTGGAATTTTGCAGGGACAGTATGCACCATAATCACAGAAAAGAGACCCCCTCTTATTCACAGGTCCTGTTTACACTCAAAGAAAGAGTGTTATTACAGGGTATGAACCCTGGGGTGAAAACTTGGAGAACTCCTTAGAATTCAGTCTACCACAGTGAGATAACAAGAAAAACATTTTTATCGTATCTTTGATGTCACTTGCGTTCTTAAACAGGATTACAATAAGCAGAGTATGTACTGGTGTAAATGTTCTGGTTATTACAATTACAAGTCTTTGAATAGCAGAAGGTGGTCTCAGGAAGCACATCACTGGGCCATTCCCTTGGCTAAAGTCCCAGGTTGTAGGGTCAGTAAAGGAGGGAGGGGGTGGCAGAGTTCAGGTGGAGAAAGTATTACAGTTCTTTCTCACGGTCCCAAAGAGCTCATTTTCTATGTCTCCCAGTTTAGTCCTGAGAAACCACTCAAGTTAAAGACTGCTGGCACTTCCCAAGTCCCCTAATAGGAGGTCCTCGGCGAGCATGCTTCTAGCAAAGGATGTTAGGACAGTGTGTGGTTTCCAGAGCCACGCAGGTGTATGTTGTGTGTATGTGTGTGTGAGCAGGTGACAAGATGTGACAAAAGTCTGATTTAATCTTTAATATGCCAGTTAGGGGTGTCCACATTTATCTTCCACATTCACTCTTATTTTGTTTTGAGAATAGATCTTGCTTTGTTGCTGGGGCTGGAGTGCCATGGAGTCAGTCTAGCTCATATTGATCTCAAACTCTTAGGTTCAAGCAATCTTCCTGCCTTAGCCTCTCAAGTAGCTGGGATTACAGGCACCTGCCATGATGCCTGGCTAGTTTTTCTATTTTTAGTAGAGACAGGCTCTCACTCTTGCTCAGGCTGGTCTCCAACTTCTGAGCTTAAGGGATCCTCTCACTTCAGCCTCCCAGAGTGCCAGGATTACAGATGGGAGCCACTTAAGCTGTTGTACACATATGTGAAAAGGCCACTGATAAGAAGGGTCCTTCCCCATCCTGCTCTATCCTCTTACCTGCCACACGCTCCTGTGGACAGGTCCAGGAATCATGGCGTGGAAGCCTCATTGTCACCCTCTTATTGGGCTGAGGCTACATTTTAACCTCACTAATCTCAAGCTACAAAGTATTCCTTCATTACAAACATTAATGTTCTTCAGTAGGAAAAATAAAGTGGGGACATCAGGGGGTGATCAGGGCCCTTTGCTCCTGAAGAAATGCCTTGTTCAGCCCTATTCTAGCAGAGGAGACAGCAGGAACAGGAGTTCTGTCATCACAGAACTAAAGGTACAAATCCAGACAAAGACAGCCTGGCTTTAGGATAAGCACATTTAAGGTCCTAGACTCTGAGACTCCTGTCCTGGAGGGTCACTCTCTTGTGCCATAGGTTGAACAAGTGAAACTCATGTTTGCAAAGCAGAGCTGATGGACAGACTTTCATTTGCAATTACTGAGTAGGTCTTGCTGGAACCAGAAAAGCAGCAAAACTTGGAAACACCAGTGTCTGTAGGAGCTTACATCACCAAAGACCTGGGAATTTACAAAATAGTGGTGGGTTGAGCTCCCTGGTGGGGACTTGGCCTCTAGTGCATGGAGCTTTGTGGACAGTGTCATGCTGGGCAGGAGGCTAGGCTCACTCATCAGCAAGGTTAAGCAACATCCAGTACCTCTCTGCTGGGCTCCAGATCTAACTCCATGCCTCAGTAGAGTGACAGCTTGCTCATCTCGTGGTCTGCAGGGTCACTCAGGAAGAATGCTACATCACGGGTGAGTATTGAAGGTCGAGTATTTTCTCCTCATTTCCACATCTCCTTGGGATGTGAACCAAGTTAGGGCAGGGTCAGAGCCCTGGTGCTTAGTGGCAGACTATCCTGCCTCCTGCCATGCTGTGCTGCCTTACACCAGCAGGACACAGCACCCATGGTATTTGGCACTCTTTCCAGGCCCGTGATACCCACAAAACAGGTAAAAATGTCCAGTGCATAGAGGTCAGTAAAGGGGAACGTGGAGTGCCGGGGTGGGAATGGGGGAATGAGAGAGTGTCCTCTCCTCTCCGTGCACACTGCCTGCAGGATTCCTGAGCACAGCATTACAGAAACGCCACTTTCCACTTCAGGGCGATTGGTACTTGCAGCGCCAGATGGCTGTCCTCAGGGTTCACTGCAGCTGAGCATAAATATAAAACCCACTGTTTCCAAAGGGGGGGTTCGACGATGCCCAGGTGTGTGGTTCAGGAGCAATCGTGCTTTGAGTAAATCAGTAGGTCCATATTAGAGACATGTGTTAATTTATGGCAGCAAGATTTTATGTCTTCGTCAGTCATTAGCAAAATTTTGTACCAGAAAGTCGTTCCTTTTTAATCTTGGTGGGATTGACTTTACACGTAACTCGACTATTAAGACAAGAATATCTTGCAGATAGGGAGGTCGTTAATCTGAAGGGTTTTTGCAGAGTGAAATGCAAATGCTCGGTGACAGGTATGCCGGGACCCCCAAAGCCTTCTTAATCTGCCATAAAGGGATTCCAGGAAAGGTTTGATTACTTTGTTAACACAAATAAGAAACCAGCATGCAGCTCAGCTCTCCTGGCAGCTCGGATTCCTTTCCCGTTTGTTCAGATAAACTTCCAGCCCCTGGAGGGTCAGCTCATCAACAGCTCTTTCCCTCTGTGTTCCCAGTGACAGCTCTGGGATTTGGGGTCTGCAGTCACAGAAGGTGAGGGTACGGCAAAGATGGTTGTGGGCCTTGCTCTGTGGGCCTCTGGGACCAGATCTTTCTTGTGGGTAGGTGCCTCTTCCCTTTGGGGAGACACAGTTGAATGTTGCCCTACACACTTTCTGTGTTGATAGCCTCATTGGTCAATTCTGGAAGACAAGGGATGTTGACCCGTTGGTCATTCTTGCAGTAAATTAGGAGGCTCCGATTCTAACCCTGCTTTGCCACAGTAGTCGTGTGACCTTGGGCAAGAGTCATCCTGTTGCATCTGTTTCCCGAACTAGACCTAATGACTGTGAAAGTTCTTTCAGTTTTAAAAGCTATAGTCCTGTAATTTCCGCTTCACAATGTACCAGTCCAAAAGCCCTCAATGAGGAGTTTCACGATTAGTTCACTTTATTCAGTATGGTTTTTTGTTGTTTTAGTTTTTGTTTTTGAGTCTCATTCTGTTGCCGTGGGTAGAGTGCCATGACATCATCATAGCTCATAGCAACCTCAAACTTCCGGGCCCAAGCAATCCTCCTGCCTCAGCCTCCTGAGTAGCTGGAACTATAGGTGCCTGCCACAACACTCAGTTTATTTTTCTATTTTTAGTAGAGACGGGGTCTTGCTCTTGCTCAGGCTGGTCTCAAATTTCTGAGCTCAAGGAATCTTCCTACCTGGGCCTCCCTGCTGTATTCCAGGCACGAGCCACAACACCTGGCCTTTTATTTAGTATATTCTGCCTCATAAAGGATGTTTCACTTGCCTAAACAATGCAGGGGTAGAGAGGAAGAATTCCAAGGATCTGCTCTGGTGCTGGACTTCCTAGTTCAAACCCTGGTTCTAGATGATCTTGGACAAATTTTGTAATATATTTATGCCTTAGTTCTCTCATCTAAGAGTAGGCATGACAATGATAGTGCCAACCTCACAGAAAATTGTGAGAATGAAATAAATTAATGTACATAAAATGTTTAACAGAATCCCTGGCATATACTCAATACTAAATGTTAGCTGTGTTATGAGTTTTATTATTCTCTATAACTTGGAAAAACTATGGGCTGAAATTTCTAGTAAAGTTTAACCAGCAAACCACTTTCTCTATACCCTCCCAAATTATTCTTTATTTAGAGGTTAGTACAGTAGGCGGCAAACCCTCTTCTCCCCCCAGACCCCATGCTCCAAGTTTTTATGAGGTGCTCACCTTACCTGGGAGGACAAAGACCAGGACAGGAATTCCTTTGAGTTCTGCACAAAGGTTTGGGGCTGGCCCATGATCTGCTCCCTTCCTGCCTTTCTGGAATCCATAGACCCTCACCCAAGTACCCTGAATGTGTGCAGCTGACTAGTTGCCTGCTCTCAAAACACGTGGAGCACCTGTAGACCGTCCCGTGGTTTTGTGGCCATCAAGGACCCTTGTGTCTTTCTCTCCCTCCTCTGCCCGCCCCTCCTTTTCCTTTCCAGGACACTCCCTCCTGGTTCCCTTCTCCATCTTCTTCTTCTCATCCTGAGTTCTCCAAGGACTCATCTACGATGGATGCCTTGCGAAGAAAATCCTGTCCCTCTGCACCTTTTATGGAAACTATCAGCCCAAAAAGTTTCGAAAAAAATTTCATTATCTTTAATGGGATTTCTTTACTGGCCCTGGCCAGGAGGGACCTGAGTTCCCAGGAAATCTAAATTAATAAGTGCTCTACCATGGGGTAAGGATGAGGTACTGGGGAGGCCAACTGAACGGAGGTGCAATTTTTGTATATATATATATATATATATATATATATATATATATATATATATATATTTTTTTTAGCTTTTCAATGAAGGGAGAGAATCTTACACAGAAAATCTGAAAGACCGTCTAGCTAGGAAAAAGGATTTTAAAGCATCCCGGAGAACCCCAGGAACTGATGTTGAGCAAAGTGGAAATATTTGAATGAGTGAAACGGCTGCTCTCTTTTAATTGGCATCCGGTTGATCAGGGAGCGCCATCTACAACCATGAGAGGGTTGTCAGGAAAATCAGCGTATAGAACATTTCACTAACAAATTCCTAATTTCATCTGTGCCAGCCACAAAACTTATTGTACTCATTTTGGCTCTGGAACGAAAGAGCAACTGGCGGGTACCTCTGGGGTCTCCGAAAAAGATTTCAAGAGGTTTGTTAGCCTGTTACAAAGCAGAAGGAGCAGCTCTTCCCTTCAGCTGTGAACTCTAGAGAGGTCTATTAGAAACTCTAGGAGTAGAGCTCACCTCTCCTTCCCCTCTGATTCAATCACCCCGAGTCATTGGGCTGGCTGAACAACACTTTAGGCTGAGCACCATAAATAATTAAAATGTAGAAACATGCACGGTCACCTGATGCAGCCCCGAGGGGACGCAGGAACGCGAGGATGTCTGATTTTCCGCTGAGCTTCTTGCTGATGGCCAGGGTTTTAAAACTGCATCTCTAGTCCAAGCCTCGTCCTCTAAGCAACAGCCAGCCCTGTATTTCAAACTAGCTGGGTCCCGGCGTTTACTGCACCCCACTGATTCCGCAGAGCTAAGCCTGTGATTACAAGCTGCCCCTCCAGGCCAGCTCTTCCTCCTGACTTCCTGTCTCAAGAAAATCTGAAAGAACGTCTAGCTAGGAAAAAGGATTTTAAAGCATCCCGGAGAACCCCAGGAATTGATGGGAAGGGAGCAGATCACGGGCCAGCTTCTGGTCATCAAGTCCCCACACATGGCTGATGGCGCTCGCCCCAAAGGGCCATGTGTTAATCATCTCCTAGGGCCACCGTAACGAAGTACTACAAATGTGGTGGCTTAGAACAGCAGAAATTTATTCTCTCCCAGTTCCACAGGCCAGAAGTCCAAAGTGGAGGTGCTGCCAGGGCTATGCTCCTGAAGGCACTAGGGTAGGGTCCTTGGGGATCTGCTCTAGCTTTGGTGGCTCCTGACTTTTCTTGGCTTGTGGCAGTGTAACTCCAAGCTCTGCCTCTTTCTTCTCGAGGTCTTCTTCCCTGTGGGTCTGTCTCCTTTGTGCCTGTTAAATCCTCTTTTTGTAAGGACACCAGGCATGAGGGTTCAGACCTATCCTAATGCCTTATGATCTCATCTTAACTTAATTACATCTGCCAAGACCCTTTTTCCAGATAAAGTCACATGCTGAGGTTCTGGGTGGATATGAACTCTGTGGAGGGCCGGAGGTAGGTAGGGGGCTGCCATTCAACCCATGTGTCCTTGCAGAACCTTACTGCTCTGCCATTAAGAGGGCCCTTCTCCTTGAACTGGGTGAGCTCTGTGGCCTCTTCAACTAACAAGAGTATGGAGGAGTGAGGCACAGGGAGATGACCACGTGGAGAGAAACCCTCACTCCTCAGCCCCAGCAGAGCTGCTGGCATGTGAGCAAGTCTCAGGGGAGGAGGCCCCTCCAGCCTCAGTCGACGGCCACAGCCCATGCCTGGTGGAGCACAGATGAGCCTCCCCCACTGAGCCCCTAGCCAAATTGCATATTTATAAGCAAAATAGTAATTGTTTTTAAGACACTATATTTGGGGGTGCTGTTTTACGTAGCCTTAGATATTCCTAGAACCCAGAGCCTAAAACCTTTGGAGCATTGCAATTCCTCTGTGTCCCTTCTTTTTTTCCTCTGACTAGTCTACAAGTCTCCTTCCTTCTCCTGCCCTACCCTAGCAGGCACCTAATTATTTCACTCTGGACTGTATCATTGGCATCCTAACTGGCCTTTGAACTTTGGCCCCTCCCTTCCTCCATCCTACTAGATGATCTCTCCAGCTCGTCTGGTCCCACCATCCTGCTTGCTATCCGCTGCTTCTCTATTGCTGGGGATATTCCCCACATTCCTTAACGACAGTCAAGACTGAGGGTTAATCTGGCCTTGGTTCACCTTTCCTACCTATCTCCTCTGTTTTCTCCGTAAAGGTACTGTGCATCCAACAAACCAGATTATTTGCTGTTCTGAACATACTTTGAATTTGATCTTCTGTCTTGATACCTTGGTTTATCTTTTCAACATTTAATAATATTTTTTGAGCACTAGGCAAAGTACAGGAAACTGGAGAATCCTGGAACACTGCTCTTTTCCCATTTTCTCACTTCGCCTAACTGATTGCCAAAGCTCAGATCCAAACCTAATTCGTCTATGAAGATTTTTCAGCCATCCTTTTTCTGACATCTTTTTTTTTTTCCTTTTTTACAATTTCAGATTAATGTGAAGGTACAATTAGGTTATCATGTTTGCATTTGTTAGGTAGAGGCCCCATCGTAGTTGTGTCCCACACCCCTTACATTGTGCCCATTAAGTGGGAGCACACCAATCCCCCTCCCTGTCCCCCTTTTTCCTTCCTCCTCCCTCTAACTTGAATTAAGTTTTTCTTATATGTGGATGTGTATTAGATCGTCTACTGGCTTCATATTAGTATTGAGCACATTGGATTCTTGCTTTCCCATTCTTGTGATGCTTTACTAAGATGTGCTTCAACTCCATACAGGTTAATACAAAAGATATAAAGTCCTCATCTTCTTTATAGCTGAATAGTATTCCATGGTAGACATATCCCACAGTTTATCCATTCATGAGTTGATGGGCATTTAGACTGTTTCCGCATTTTGATGATTATAAATTGAGCTGTGATAAACAGTCTAGACCAAATATTCTTATGATAAAGTGATTTTTTTTCTTCTGGGTCGATACTTAGTAATGGGATTGCAGGATCAAATTGGAGGTCCAATTTGAGTTCTTTGAGGATTCTCTATGCTTCTTTCTAAAGAGGTTGTATTAGTTGGCAGTCCCACCAACAATGTAGAAGTGTTCCCTTCTTTCCACATCCATGCCAGCATCTGCAGTTTTGAGACTTTGTGACATTATGTGGACTTATCTCACTGGGGTTAGAGTGGTTTTGATTTGGGACGATTAGGGATGATCTGATTTGATGATTAGGGACGATGAGCATTTTTTCAAATGTTTGTTAGCCATTTGTCTGTCTTCTTCAGAGAAGGTTCTGATCATGCCTCTTGCCCAGTGGTTGATGGAATTGCTAGCTCTTTTTTTGTTGATTAATTTGAGTTCTCTACAGATCCTAGTTATCAAGCCTTTGGCAGATGTGTAACATACAAATATCTTTTCCCATACTGAAGGTTGTCTATTTGCTTTGATTGTTGGGTATTTAGCTGTGCAGAAGCTTTCAGTTTAATTAAGTCCCATTTGTTTATTTTTGTTGCTGTGATTGCCACTGAATCTTCTTTATCAAATCATCCCTAATCTAATCTAATCTAATGGCTTGCAGCTCTACTTTTCCACACCACGCTTTCCCAAGTCTCCAGGTCCTTGTGCTCATTGGGTGATATTCCTTTACCCTTTCCAACTGGCTGACTCTCACTAATCTTCATACTTCATTAGATACCATTTCCTTGTCAGGAATTTTCTGTGACACACGTGGTCCAGAATAGGTACCATAATGTACGATTCCAGGAGGAACAGATCCCATGGCTGTCTCTGTGCCCCAGGGAGGGCAGAGGTTGGTTCCTTCACGCCTGTACTCCATGTGCTGATGTGCTAGCCCACAGAGAACACCCCAAACATGTTTGTTTAACAAAGACCGAATACTGAATATCTGAGGAATGCAGAAGGAAGATCTCAAAAGCTATTGACCTGGTAGATATGGAGAAAGATTGGGAATGAGGCTTTGCTTAAGTGTTCATGGCTGTATTTCATGTTCCTGAAATGAACTATATATCTTTTTCATTAATCCCCAATTATGTTTTGGAAATGAAGAGATACATTAACCAGAAGACATTTAATTTAGCATTTTGCTAATTGCTCTTTGTTCTCTGTGTAAAGTCTTATCTCTTCAACCAAATTGTAAACTTCATAAGCGTAGGGATTACATTTTCTTTTCTTCCCTCTCTCCCCCACTTCTCCTTCCCTTCCTCTCTCTCTTTCTTTCATTCTGATATATATTGAAATTTGGAAACTACTACTCTAAAGAATAATAGGAAACCAGTTTGGGTGACTTGGTAGCCCCATAAGAGATCTAATCTGAGAATAGAGGTTTCCTTTTATTATTATCAGGTTTGCCACCCTTTCATCTTGCCCCAATCAAACCTATATCAGTCGTTTTCAGCCCTGGATGGGGAGCTTTTGTTTTATTTTTGACTTTTAAAAATTTGTAAGTAAAACTTGTATCTCATTATCATGTACAATGCATTGTTTTGCAATACATATACCTTGTGGAATGGCTAAACCAAGCTAATTAACACATCCATTATCTCACATATGTAGCATTTCTTGTGGTGAAAACACTGAAAATCTACTCTCTTTGTGATTTTCAGGAATATAGCACATTGGAGTCAACCACAGTCACCACATTGTACAATTGCATGCTTTATTTCTTTTGATTCTCCCACAGCCCCTATTTTGTATTGGGGACACAGAAATCACTCAACATTTATTCAGCATATTTTTGTAGGGAGACATAACTAATTCCCCAAGTTATTGTCAATTTTCTTTGAAAAATCACTGCTTTTGTGTGTATCAACCTAGAAAGCTGCTTCATAGCCTTGAATGGATAAAAAGGTCCTAGACTTTTTGGACTATTGAAAGACATGAACCCTAAGGAGAACTACATTCTGGGAAGAATTCCCCATCTCATACTCTCTAACTTGTCTTTCCTTCTGGGTCTAGGATTGCGAACCCTGATTTCTGGGATGTCATTATACATCCTGGGGCTTAATCATCCAAGACTTCCCTCTTCCCCCCTAATTGTTCTTGGGGACCACAGACCATGACTGTGGGAGAGAAGTAGGATCTGAGAAAAATGCCAAGTTTGAGCTATAGTTAGACGACCTCTCTCAGGCTCTGATTGTGACTCTTGAGAGCATTTGCTGAGGAAATCTATCACCCTCTTATTTTGTATTTTTTGTATATTTTGACTCCAGGGAAAAAAATGACCATGACCAGTACTTGAAATGCTGGCCCCTATAGTCTTTTGAGTTAATGTTACTCGCAGCTTTACCCAGGAACAATTCTGCTGTGAAATGCTCAGCTGTAAAGAAATGAGATTACTGAGAAGAATTCTTTTGAGTGTCTCTGGAATGCAGAAAGGCGATGGGATCTTGTTGTGTACGTGTGGGAAAGTGAGGGGAATGATAAATAGTGTGCTACCTCTCCTCTAAGAGCACGTCCTTTTATTTCTGACACTTAAAAAGACACTGTCAAAAAGATGTTTTACTGATTTGACTTTCTGTGCAGGAGAATGTGCAACAGTTACCTAGTAAGTGGTTTTATAGGGAGTTTCACCCACACGTTATAATAAACTGAGCCCGAAGATAACATATCTTTTGTGCTTTTACAGTGCTTGGATGATAACTGTGAAAAATTATCTAGTGGAGGTTAGCAAACTGTACCTGTGGTCTT
The DNA here is from genome assembly GCA_963574355.1 of Loris lydekkerianus. Classification (NCBI taxonomy): domain Eukaryota; kingdom Metazoa; phylum Chordata; class Mammalia; order Primates; family Lorisidae; genus Loris; species Loris lydekkerianus. The sequence continues at coordinate 94,983 of CAUYPK010057844.1, read as the reverse complement.
TTTCTCATGACCTCTGTATGATAAAGTTTACTATCTTGGAGCATGATGCATTGTCAAATAATAGGTTTGCTTGTCTGGCCAACAAGAAGTAATTGAGGAGTGTTATAGTTTTACAATCGTGTTTCAATGACTCTGCTGCTTTTGAGTTGTTAGACCTGAACAAAATGGGTCAACGTTGAAAGAATAAAGTTTTTTTGCTCTCTCACCCCTCCCCCATCTCCCACCTTGCTTCCTTGTAGAGCCTTTATGGGGGATTTTTGAAGAAGAGAGGTGGGATAATAGCCTTGACCATGATGACTCTGTTTTGGGAGGCATCCTAGACTTTCAGTTTAGGGCATAAGGGGGGAGATTTGGTCTTAGTTTAATTACTTAGAGCAAAACTAGATCTAACTTAACCCAGAGATATGCCGTGTAGTATATGTACACTTGTATTCTTTCTACCCTTGGGGAGAAAATAGGCCAATACACTTATTTTGTTTTGAATGTGTTTTGGACCCCAGATCTGTATCTTTAAGGAATATTTCCCCCCATACTTGGTTTTTTGTTTTTTTTTGTTTTTTTTTAGCGATATGGTGGTTCTCCATAAGCCAGGCTGGAGTGCAGTGATGAGATCATAGCTCAATTGAATTCACTTGAATTCCTGAGCTTAAGGAAATCCTAACATTTCAGTTTCCCAAGTAACTGGGACTATGAGCACCCACCACTGCCCCTGTCTAATTTTTTTATTTTTTGTAGAGATAGAGTCTTGTTATGTTGCCTAGCTGATCTTTTTTTTTTTTTCTTTTTTTGCAGTTTGGCCAGGGCTGGGTTTGAACCCGCCACCCTCAGTATATGGGGCCAGTGCCCTATTCACTGAGCCACAGGTGCCGCCGCTGCCCAGCTGATCTTTACCTCCGGTCCTCAAGATATTTCCCTTCCTTGGCCTCCCAGAGTACTGGGATTACAGGCATGAGCTGCTGTGCCTGATCTCCCCTGTATATTCTTAAGACCAGATCAGAGCTGAATAATCTAGGTCAGGTAGTAAACAATATTTGATATTGCTACATTTCATTTTCTTTGGGGCATGTCTGGCCCAACATTTTACGAACTATATTACAAATAGTTCAGGAGATCTTTGTGACAAAATAAGTTTTGGAAACATTGCACACCTAATCTAAACCATTATTTCAGTGCTACATGGTGAATACCAGCATAGTAGAGGCTTGGAGAAGTCTAACAGTAGAGAAGCAGCGAATTCTGCAGAACCCCACCCTATCCCCAGCATCCTGCAGAGCTGGTATGCTGCATAATGTATTGGGGAAAATTTTGAAAGATGGAGGTTTTGGTGATTTATAAATACAGCCTGTTCCAAGAAGAACATGTCTAGAGACCGATCACTACTAAGTAACCCCCCTGCCCCCCCAGCAACATACACACGTACACGCTTGTCTTAGAAATAATGTGTTTGTTTTTCTTTTTTTTAAAACAGGGTTACTAAGATTAAAACTTAACAGCTTCCCCAGGCATAAGAGGAGTTATTTCATCATTATTGGGGCCAAGGGATTTTTTTTGGGAAATAAATGAGGTAAATGATTAGGATTTACACTGTACAGGAATGTTCAATTGACTTGTTTGTATTTGCTGCTTGTGGGGGTTTCTAAAAATGGAGGAGACTGCCAAGTCTGGGAGAGAATCTACTTTGAAGAAGTGTTAGGTGTGCTTAGCCTAATTCAGCTACAGGGATCTGGGGGTCAGAAGGCAGTGGAGGTTCATCTGTGGTGTGCTAGCACCTCCTTGAAGAAAGGAAGGCTGTGTGTACCATGTTCAAGGAGCCCTAACACTGTTTTGGGACCTCCTCTAAGAGATACCAATAGAAGAGAGGACAGTTGTTAGATAGCCTGGCATCTGGTGACAATGACAGGGCCTGAGGGAGTGTGACTCAGTAGCCAAGAAGTGGGCAATGTTAGCAGTCTGGGGGTGGCCTAGGAAACAGGAAGCAGGGCCTTGGAGATCAGTCATGGAAAAGGATGACATTGGGAGTGTGCAGGCACCATCTCCCCCTCTCCCCAGGGTATTGGGAATCTTGAAAGCAGATCTTGGGGCTAATAGGAGCTGGTATCATTATAATAACAGGACTAAATTCTACCTACAGGGTTAAGTCCATGGACATCCTTCCCATTACAAGTGATTGCACTCCTGGCCAATCCAGTCCAATTGTTGCAGACAGATGAGACGAACATTTCAGGGTGTGTAGTTGGGCCATCCTGGAAGGTCTCATAAGATGGACGTACTGTTATGTACTTCTGCATGACCCTAAGCTGTAATGGCTGTAAACATTTATTATCTCATGCAGTTGCTCAGGAATTCAGGAGCCACTTAGCTGGATGAGTCTATCTCAGAGACTCTTGTGAGATCAGATGAAGATGCCACCGAGCTTCATCTGAAGGCTTGACTGGAGGGTCAACTTCCAAGATGGCACAGGCACATGGCTGTGGGCAAGACCTTGGCTCTTTGCTGGCTGTTGATGGGAGGCCTCAGTTTCTTTCCATGTGGCTCTCTCCACAGAGCCACCTAAGTATCTTCAGAACATAGCAGCTGGCTTTCCCCAGAGCAGGTGATCCAAGAAAAGCAAAGAGACCTTCTATAACCAAATTTTGGAAGTCAAACATTGTCACTTTGCCCTCTGTTACAAGCTTATCCCTAAGACCGGCTCACACTCAAGAAATTATGAAATTATGAATGTTTTTAAGACCGTTACAATGGTGGTTCACTTGTAATCTCCTTGAGGGGTTAAAGGGTTAAACAGGAATGTCAGGGAAAAGGATGAGAAAAGGACTTTATTTGGAGAAAGGTGTGAATAAATTTGCTGGCCTGCTCAGAGGAGAAATCTATTATGAGTTACAGAAAACCTTTTTTATTTATTTTGAAATAAAAAGATGGGCTCCAGACAGGACTGCTTATTAAATTGGATGAAATTAAAAATAGCTTAACGTTAGGGAAGGGGGGGATGATTAGTTCTCAGGATATATTAAATGTCCTCACACGAGAAGGGAGTCAGCTATTGGGAAGAGCTGTTCTGGCAAACATATGCTGTGTCAAACTCTGCCAGCAGATGCAGAGTCTGCTGCTAAAGTTAGCTCCCTGAGAACAGGGCTGGATGGGCTGCCATCACAGATGTCTCTGGAACCAGCACTGTGACAAATATAATTCTTACCACTGGAAAGCAAGGCCCTATGTGAGCGCCTTCTCCCTCTGTTGGAGGGGTTAAAGGGATGTGTGAAGGCAGATTGAGGACCCCAAATGCTGACTCTTCTGTGATCCTTGAGAAAAACGGATGATTTGGAAGCCACAAGGTATCCTAGTATTTTGCATTTCTAAATTTGGAAACCCCTCATAAGGTAAATTCTTGTTAATTTAAGAGGAACCCATGATATATGTAAAATCCGAGGCCTGATTGGGAGGCTTCTGAAATGTGTATTTTGAGATATATAGTCTGAAGTACTGGAGACAGATGAGATAAGTGTTCAAAAATGCCTAAAACAGTAGAAAAAGAGTTAGAAAAATACACTAATGAGAAGTGATTTAAGTTATTTCTTTAGCGCAAGAACCAAAGGCTTTTCCCAAACAGGAAGGGAACCCAATTTCATGGACGAGAACGTACAGATGATGTCAATGTGCTGAGCAATTCACTGAGTTACTGAGCTGAAGTTCCCAGTGTGGGTTTCATAGGATCTAGTCCCTGGGGATGCCTGACAACAGGAGAATTCTGTGATAAAGAAGCAAGCACTGCCCCCTTCTTGGAGAATTGTGGGCCACATGAGCATTTGAATGGCTCTGAGAAACCCTTAAATGAAGACACCTGTTTAACTTTGTTTAGCTCTTTATTCCCAAACATATGACCATGAATTTTCTTTTTCTCTAACCTCTTATTGATCTCCAGGCCCTATTTCTATCCCTTTAGAACAGTGTTTTTCAACGTTTTATATCTCACGCCACACTTATAGTTAAGCCTCTGTGGCACACTTAAATTATGTTGATAAAAAAAAGAGTAGAAAAAAAAGAATATACTCGCTGTGCTTTGGAGTTCTTTTGAAAATAAATTAATGATCTTTAAAATTTTTCATAGCACACCTAAGATCCTCTTACAGCACACTAGGTGCAGTGGCGCACTGGTTAAAAATCACTGCTTTAGAATGTCAACTTCACAAGGGCATGTCTTTGTCTTTTTTTATCTGTAATTATAGCTCCACAGCCCAGAAAGTGCCTGGATCCAGAAGTGAAGTTGCCGTAAAGTGATGGAACCTAAGCTTTTGTTCCATCATAGTTTCACAGGCCCCTATCAAACCCTGTAACTAATTTTGGATTCACAGTTTTGTATTTTTTAATCTTTCAAAGAACTGTCACAATTTTTGTAAGCTCCAAACTGCACAAAACCCAGACCCACAACTGCCTGCAACCCACTAGGTGCTCAACAAATCATTATTGAGTAAATGAATGAATGAACTGGTGTTAATGGAGTGTACATTGGAAAGCTCCATCCTAGAGCCAGAAGACTTCCAGATAGGAGGGTGCCTTGGTTCACTTTCACCTTAGACTGAGGAGGGATGAGAGAGGAATAAAATCTCACTTGGGAAAGAAAATAACTGCAAAATGTTGGAGATGGAAATAAAGTCCAATTGATTTGCAATTGATTATTTGGGCTTAATGGTGGCTGGTGTTCTTACTAGTTGGGATTTATCTGATGAAAGGTGAGAGAATTTCATCATAAGGGTTTAGAGGACTAACAAAAATCACAATGCAATATTTAAACATCTCACCTAGTTGCAGAGTTTGCTCTGAAGCGAAGTCTGGTGTCCCTGAAGAGATCCTTAGCAGGTTGCTGGCCCGCCATTGCTCCACTGGTCTGGACTAGGGTCCCTCTGAGGTGAGGACAATGGGACGCTGAGAGGGCAGCATGATCAACAGAGAGCTCCGTACAACCCCAGGGCTGTCTGGTTCTGACCCTTCCCACTAGCTTTACCCCCTTTCAATTCCAAATTTGATTTGACCCTCAAGAAATGACACAGACTTTTAATAGTTCCACCAGTCCTCACACGACCAGATCAACACCGTCTTTGAAAGACGATGCTTTAGGGAGTGCCCCTCGGGCTCTGATACAGATGTTACTAATGAAAATGTTTGCAGCCTTCTTTTGGAATTGCCTTTTGTGTGAATTATGAGGCGCAGGAGACAAATTCATCCTCTCGACCATATGCTGTTTTTGACCAAAAATGGTCTTACCTAGTTTATCCTGCAAAATGTCCCAGAATAATCAGCTAGCTTGATTTTGGAATCATTTAAGGATTTTCGTCCAAACTCAAGTCCACTGTCAAAAGACAAAAAGTTGCCAGGATTCAGAGTGTTCCAAAACATATGCCATGCGATCTGGAAGCAACTCCCTCAGAGGAGATCACCCCCATACCCAGGAAGGACAGAGTCTCTGCAGAGCTCACACGGACTCCGGAATAGCTACCTCCAATAGGACAGTCTGGGCTGACACTGGTCAAGTTCTAACAGAGTTTTGAAAGCTGCAATTCTGAATCCTAGATATGCATCAGAATCATCTGAAGACTTTTAAAAACTTTCATGCTTAGACCCTCTCCCCAGAAGTTCAGGTTCTACTGGCTTGGGGAATGTGCGTGTGCACATGTATGTGGGTGTGATTTTAATATGTACCTAATATTCACCTCTATGTTAAACAACCAATCTTACTAACTTTTACTTACAATTGTCCCTGTTTAATTTTTGTGTTGAGATAAAAATCTATTGTTACTAGGCCAAGAGGCACCGCTGAAGGTTAATCAAACACCGATTGGGGGAAATCATTTTCAGGAGCTGAATTGCCATTAGGCCTAAACTGGCACAGTGTGCCATGACCACTAGGGGGCAGAATCTAATACTTACTAATGTGCAAAGAAATGTAGTTTTCAGGAAATGAAATGAGAACTGGTCAGAGGTTTTGTTTGTGATCAGCTCACCCTCTCAAGTGTCTCATCTTATTGTCTTCCAAGTGTCATGATTTCTTCAAAGGGCGCAGCTATGGAACTAACTGTAGAAGAGGGGGTGGTAGAGGGAGAGCAGTTGCGGATATATTTGGAGCATTGCAACAAGCCAGGCACTGTGTTTCATGCAGTGCGTCCATTAGTCCTTGATCTCATTTATCCCGCAGTAACCGTATGAAGCAGCATCATTGCCTTCTTTTTATAGATGAGGCAACTGAGGCTCAGTTTTGGTCATCACAGGCCAGGTGGATTAAACTGAGTGGTGTAGTGCTATTCTTGTTATTTCTGTAAGTGACGTACATCTCAACTGTAGATGCACCATCTTCTAGAAACGCGGAGATACAGAACTTGGAGTGTAGGGGAGAGAGCTCTGGGCTGTAAATCTATGTGGAAATGATCCAGGTGCTACCTGACATCTCTTGAAAGCATAAAAGCTCTGTGAGGGCCCTGTCTATGCTTGGCATATCATAGATACTCACAAATATCTGTCCAATACCCTAGTTGAAGAATGAATGCATGTATGCATACTTGAAAATCTTGCAGTCTAAATTATATTCTTGACTCTGAAACTTATGAGCTACATAATCTAGTCTAAGTCTTGTCTTCTTTCCAGATGCAGGTTACTCTTCGGTAAATCAGAGTGATGGTTCTAGATGATATCTAAAATGCCCTTCAGATCCAACATTTCTAGAACTTTTACCCTCTCATTGGATGGATGAATGTGAGCAGGGATTCTGCAGTTCAGCACTGATGTCTGAGCTCTAGACAACTAGAGAAAAGATGGGAGAGACCCTTAGACCCTGATGTGGGCTAGGGAGCTCCCCTCATGCTGCTGATAACATGGAGGCCAAAAATGAGGAACAGAGAGCGATGAGAAAGGAATCAGTAAAGCATACCCATTAAACGAGTCCTTGTTGCTTTATATTTTATTTGTTTATTTATTCATTCCTTCATTCATTTATTTATCGAGACAGAGTCTCACTTGGTCACCCTGGGTAGAGTGTCGTGGCATCTTTGCTCACAGCAACCTCAAACTATTGGGCTCAAGCGATTCTCTTGCTCAGCCTCCCAAGTAGCTGGCACTACAGGTGCGCACCACAACGCTCAACTATTTTTTAGAGACAGGGTCTCGCTCTTGCTCAGGCTGGTCTCGAACTACTGAGTTTAGGCAAGCCACCTGCCTCAGCCTCCCGAGTGCTGGGATTACAGGCGTGAACCACCTCGCCCAGCCTGCTTTATATTTTAAATTAAAAACTAGAGGGTGGGGCTCCACAAGGTCAACTTCCTTTGTTTTTTCTGCCCACCTCAGCCTCCTGTGTAGCTGGGACTATAGGCATGCACCACCATACCCACCCGATTTTTATTTTTTCTTTTGTAGCGATGGAGCCTTGCTTGTTGCCTAGGTGGAACTTCAACCCCTGGCCTCAATTGATCCTACCTGTTTGGCCTCTCTAAGTGCTGAGATTACAGGCCTGAGCCACCACACCCATCTAGGTGAAGTCTTTATGGGAATTAAACATAACAATGGAATCTCACCATGAGCTGAAGTAGAGGTGGTTTGTCTCATTCTGTGCTTTACATTTTAAGGCATGGTGAAGGAGCCTAATTTTTCCTCTCCTTGGTTTTTCTGACTGTGATCTCAGAGTTGAGCCATCTGTGTGGGCCTGTGAGTGAGGGGAGCCTGGAAGGAGGAAGGGAGAGGGCCTTGTTTATTGTCACTGGTTTAAAATAACTAATTCACCAAGTTCTGTACACATTCCTCAGACTCCAGAAAGCTGGTTTCAGCAGAGCATGCAACACATACTGAACCTTCATCACGCTCAAAGAGCCTGTGTAAATACACACTGATCCCAAAGTATCAATGGATACTTTGGAAAGATTACTTTTAGTTCTTATGCACTTTCTGGTATGTCTCCAACACTCAAAATAATTTTACTTCTGGTCCTGTTAATGAGCATAATCACAAAAGCATGTGGAGCATACCTTTGGGTCCCCAAAGGAAGAACCTCCCAGGGAGAGCTTCCCAAACCCAGATGAATATAATTGAGAAGCGAAATTGGTTATTTTTTTCACCTGTGGAGAAGGAGTTAAATAATTTAAGACCAGTTTCCTGAATTAATCCCTTTTTTCTTTTTTCTTTTTTTCAGCCATTTTTTCTGCCATAACTAACTCAACTTTCATTCATTCAAAATGTAGTAATATTAGTTAACATGGGCCAAGCACATTCTAAGCAATTCAGTTATTAAAGTAATATAATAAACTTCAAAGACAGGTGCTATTATTGTCCCCATTTATGAATGAGGAAACTAGGGGAAAGAGAGGTTGAGTAACTTACTTATGGGCACATAAAAAGTGGTGGAGATGCTGGCTTCAGGGTTTGTGCTTTAAGTCCCTAAGCTGTGGCCCCTCTCCAAAAACATGTACTAAGCACCATTATGTAACAGACTAGGACCACTGCCAAAAAGTGGGGGCCCTCAGCGTGTCAGGCCAAACAGGCTGGAGTTTAAGTGGGCTTCCCAAGCCTGGGGGTCCAGAGGGCAAGCCAGAGGTAGAAGCAGAAATCCAGCCCTGTGGACCAGGTATGGGAGATGGAAGATGAGGGTGGGTGGGCACGGCTCTGTGCACAGGCAGGTCCTCAGAGGCTCTCTCCGGAAACAAGGCAGGACCGCCCAGTGCCTGCTGCTAGAGACCACCAGCACCCTCAGCACCTACCACTGTCTCTAACTCCTGAGTTGAAGTGATCCTCCCACCATGGCCTTCCAGAGTACTAGGATTACAGGCCCTGAGCCAAAGGGCCCTGCCTTGGGACTGCTTTCTTCTCTCCTGCCACATGCTTCAGTTTGTCCCTCTTCTCTCAACTGCCTCTGCTCTTGGCATCCACCCTCCCTGCATTCTGCTCTGAAGTTTCTGTCCTGGTTCCTTTTGTAATAGGTCAGATGTATCCATTAAGCTCTTGCTAGGTGCCTGGCATTATGCTAAATGCGTACATACATGCTATCTCATTTAATTCTCCTAAATATCTGATGGGGTTTTATTATGCTGTGATGAAAAAAATGAGCTTCTGTTGTGTTTTGGTTGAGTCTCTCCTCAGCAAAACTCATGTTGAAATAAATGGCCTGATGCAATAGTGATTGAGTTCTCCCTCTTGGGAGACTAGATAAGTCTTAGTGGGAATGTTCTCAGACAGTGGGTTATTATAAAATGACTCTCGAGTTTTGTCTCTTCCCACGTGTCTGCTTCCCCCTTGACTTTCTGCTGTGTTAAGAAGCAGAGCAGATGCTGGTGCTATGCTTCTTGTACTGCCCAGTCTACAGAACCATGAGTTTAATAAACCTCTTTTATTTATGAATTAACCAGCCTCACGTAATTGATTACAGCACCACAAAACAGATGTATTGCTTTTGCCTAACCAGCTTATTCCCCCCACTTTTCTGCTAATAGAATTTCAACTTTACTCCGAAGAGCCTCAGCCCTAGTGATTCAGGAGAGGCCAGTCCCACCCAGCATTAGGCTAGTCAGAGACCCTATGATTGGTTCAAAAATGTGCAAATCATCCATATTGGACCAATTAGAGTCAACTTTGGCTCTTTGGCTGGGATAATTGGAAAAGAGGTTCTCCTCCTGGGATTGCTACCTAGGGAGACTATCGACCTTATTGGTGGAATTGCTGCCTGGAATGATGCCAGTTCCAGAGAGAAGCAGAGTCAAAGATGGAGACAGAGCCATGTGATTGGATGCAGATGTGCTTAAAGCTGGTGGATATCGAAACTTCTGGGTCAGGGGACCAGAAAATTCCCTTTTTAATAATATGTGTGTAAGCTAATTTGAGTTGGATTTCTACCACTTGCAATTAGAAGAGTCCTAAATGATATAGAGATTACATCACTTGCTTAATGACATGTTTCTGGTAACTGGTGGAGCTGGGAGTTGAGCTCAGGTTTGCCCAAGGACCGGAAGGTAAGTCCTCCAAGGTCCCTGAGTATAATAATGGATGTGAGAGCTGCACATGTTTAGCACTCTTTCCTGGTTGTTTTCATTAGGGCGTGAAGTAGGCGAATGAAATGGACTATTTCTTGCCTTGGTGTGAGCCTCTTATTTCCAAGTTGTAGTGCAATCATTACCATGTCTGTTTTTAGTGACCTCACTGGGAGGTCCATGTTTTCCTCAAAGGTACTGTAATCCTCTATAAAGTTCTATGATCAGCTCTTTCTTAACCAACTTTTCCCATTATTTCTTAGAGACAGAACTCTTTATGTTTAGCTGGTTGCATGGCTATCCAAAGTAAAGACCATATTTCTTAGTCTCCTTTGCAATGTGGTATAGCTATATGATAAACTCTAACTAGTAGAGTGTAAGCATAAGAGGTGTGTGCAACTTCCAGGATGTGTCATTAAGGAGAAAAGTGTGAACATCTTCTAGAAACTCCTTTTTTATGTTGGCTGAAAGACAGATGATGGCTGGACTTGAGCAGTCATCTTGAACCATGAGGGAGAAACAGTGTCTTAAGAATGGAGCATGGTACTGAAAAACTAATACAACCTTTTGGAAGTAAGTATGAAGAATCCTCAAAGAACTCAAATTAGGCCTCTCATTTGGTCCTGCAATCCCACTACTAGGCATCTACCCAGAAGAAAAAAAAAATTATTTTATCATAAGGACATTTGCACTAGACTGTTCATCACAGCTCAATTTGCAATTGCCAAAATGTGGAAACAATCTAAATGCCCACCAACCCAGGAATGGATATATCATGGAATACCTACCATTAAAATGATGGAGACTTTACATCTTTTCTATTAACCTGGATGGAGATGGAACACATTCTTCCTAGTAAAGCATCACAACAATGGAGAAGCAAGAATCCAATATACGCAATTCTAATTTGAAGCCAGTAGATGAACTAGTACCTGCATAAAAGAAAAACTCAAATCAATTCAAAGCGGGGAGGTGGGAGAATGAGGGAGAGGAGAGGAGGGAGGCACATGGGTGTGCTCCCACTTAATGGCACAAAGTTAGGGTGTATGGTACACCTCCTGGGCGTGGGACACAATTATAAGAGGGACTTTACCTACCAAATACAAACATTATAACTTAATTCTTTGTACCCTCAATAAACCTGAAACCATAAAAAAAATTTACTACTCTGAAATAAAAATTGACTTGAGAGGAAAAATGGAGCAAGAAGATAGAAGGAGTCTGAGTCTCTTCTGTCTTGATCATGAGTTGCCATGTAAATCCTGAATTGTACACATTCTGTTGGGAAAAACAACCTTCTCTTTCTTTTATGACACTGTTTTGGTGTTGCTGCCATTGTTGTTGTCACTGGCAGCTGAACTTAATCCTAATTAATAAGGATCCTTTCTATAAACCAGGTCCTGGAGAGGGACAGGAGCCTTCCAGAGCTTTGGAAGATCAGCAGATGGGTTCTGGATAGTGAGCTTATGAGTATCAGAATGACTAACCAAAGATGAATTTATGTGATGCCAAAGATTTGTAGGGACCTATTGCAGAGGGCCTGAGGGGATTTTGTACTTGTAATTTGAATTTTTTTTTCTTCAATGTTATAAACCCGAGTTTCCACAAAACCTGGATCAAGCTCTGGCACAGACTGATGTTTTAGAGTTGATTTGCAAAGGCACGACCCAGAGATGACTCTGGACATCTAAGGGAGGAAAGTCTGACCTTGCTCCTGACGTCTCCTCTTCCCTCTGTCTTACTCCCATTAGCCTATAGGGTCTTCCCCAGATCTTGACTCCTTCAGGAAACCTTCCCCAATGTCAAGGGTCAGGTCATGTTTTTCTCTCCCTTCTCTAAAGGTCCTCAGTGTCCACCAGTGTTCTCAGCTGGGTATTGGAGAAGGAGCATTGGTCCTGGACTCAGAAGATCTGACTGGTAACTAGCTGTGAGACTTTGACCAAGTAACTTAAGCTTTGAGGTTTTCAGGGTTTTCATCTATAATGAGAGGATGTAAGCCTTTGCTTCAACTGGTTAGCGAAGGATTAAAATAGGTAAAATATGTGTAATTGCTTTATTGAAGATGAGTGTGATAAAATTAAATGTATTATGATTAGTAATATCACAACCCTAGTCCCCAAGGGATGACACTTCTCTTTCAACTTTAATGTCCATATTGTTAGATGAACCCCCCCCCTTAATACTTAATTACTTACTACTGTAGTTTGTTTTCCAATAGTTTTGTGTGTTAAATTTTATTTTTCTGAGTAGATTGATAGGTCCTAGAAGGCAAGGACCTTGTTTGTAACCTTCAAACACCTAAAACAGGACTGGGCACATAGAAAATATTTTAGGTATAAAAGGGACCATAGACAAGATTACTATCCAACAACAGGTAATTTGTTGGTAAATATACTATTATCTTGGGTATAATAAGTCCTTGACATGTTATTGTTTGGAGCTAATTGGACTTGGAGAGGCAGACTCACATCAATCAAACTAATAAGAGACTGATATATAGCAGCCAGAAGTCACCTATTGGTTTAGAGTGGGGAACTGGTTTCTAATCACTGGATGTTCACACTGCATGCCCAGCCCTTCTGGGTACCTGTAAGCCTGGGAAGCCATATTTGTCTTGAGAAGTTTGCCTGGTGAGCCTGAAACCCTGGCATGGAGAAGAAGATTGTTTAGAAGAGTATTCAATCTTGCCCACTGTGTGCCTTTATGAGCTACATGTGCCTCAAACAGAGTCCTCTTCTCCAAGAAACAGAAGGTTCACAATCTCTGAACTTAAGTGCCTCCCCTACTTGAACACCAGTGAATAAACAGGGTTAACTTTCTGCTGCCCAGATTTCTCTTTTTATGTACCAGGCCTTGTTCAATTGATTTGGTGTCTACTTACTAAATTATAATCACATCCACTTCTTCTCTGAGATCATACTCTCATTACTTCAATCACCTCAGCTGGTGCTTGTTTATGTATCTATCTGCCATCCATTACTTGGGCAAGTTTTGTAATTCCTCCTATTTATCCTAGTTACACTTAAGGCCTGGCGTGTGTGTGTGTGTGTGTGTGTGTGTGTGTGTGTGTGTGTTGTTCTCCTGTGTGGCTTCTGAGGATGCGAGGGAAGATTCTGATTTAGGGGCTGCCATTATCAATTGGGATTTGAGGCTCCTAAACTTCCCGGACAGTCTCTTGGCTTTCTCCCACAGAAGGGTAATCACATCAATGTGTGATATTTTATTTTCTTAGCTTTTATAACTTACAAAAAAACCTAGATTTTAAGTTCTTAAAAATACCCCACTGTTGTCCCTCAGGAATCAGAGACTTAGGGACTACCCCTGCATCGATTAATTGAATAATGTTTGTGGTATTGAATGGCGGACGCTGTCTTGCATCTTGTGGCCTTGCTGGCAGGGACTGACTTGTGGATTTTTAGTGCCACCTGTTTTCAGCCCACCTGAAATGAATCATCTGAAAATGCACCGTGGCTCTATCACCAGGCCCTGAGCCATAATCCAATGCAGTTAAAAGGCACTTTCTCTCCTGCTGAGAAATTAACACCTTCTCCTTTGTCCCAACTTTCTGGGATCATTTCCAATAGGTCCTGGTTGGGAGTTAATTAAATCTGTGTTGACACATACTCAATTTCAAGTGGCTTTGCACATACTGGAAACCTGTTGAGATTTTCCCTTTTGGGTCCAAAACTGCTGATCCATCTTTTTACCCTAGTTTTCAGGGTACGTTTTCCACTCACCATGAGACGATGGAATTTAAAGTGGAAAATTTATGGGATTCCTCACCTTAAGAAAATCACGGTCTGCCACTTTCCCATTAAGCTTTCTAAATTTCAAGACCTGTCTTCTGCACGAAACTTCATATTTTCTGTTAGAACAACTGGATTTGTGATTACAGGAAGCTCTCAGAGGCAGGCAGAAGCGAAGAACAAGCAGGGTTGGAATTCTCAATCAGCAGCAGCTGTTTCAAGAACCCAGCACTCAAAAACAGAGTCAGAAGATCTAAATGTAGGTCAAGTAATTTTTAATTCTGATTGGATATTGCATATGCATAGCTGGGAGCTTTTTTTTTTTTTTCCATCAAGAGTTAGAGATTTGGGTAAGTTATAGGAAAAGTTATTAACAGCAACATCTTGAGTCTTCTGGGTTCACCCCAAGAGGCACATGTCAGCCTCACCTGATGCCATGCGCTGATTTCAGTGACCAGAGCACTGTTTTTGAACGCCCGCAGAGAGCACTCCTCATGCACGGAGCCTCAGCTGACATTGAAGACTGTGCTTGTGTACGTCATCGTATAGCTGCATCTATCAGTGCTGCTTGTGTAACCGCAGGGCAAAGGTTACAGAGATTTTTTTGGGGGGTGGTGGTTGTTATTTATTGCGCCAACCTTTAAAAGTTAGAATGCTTTATATAGGAGCCAGGTTTGGTGGCCCATGCCTCTGGGAGGAAGAGGTGGGTGGATTGCCTGACCTCAGGAATTCAAGATCAGCCTGAGCAAGAATGAGACCTCATCTCTACTAAAAATAGAAAAACTAGCTGGGCGTTGTGGCAGGTGCCTGTAGTATCATCTACTAGGGAGGCTGAGGACAGAGGATCTCTTGAGCCCAAGAGTTTGAGGCTGCTGTGAGTTATAATGCCATAACCCTTTACCCAGGACAACAGAGTGAGATTCTGTCTCAAAAAAAAAGAATGCTTTGTATAAAAATCAGAATTTTCTGTTTTTCTTGAAAACTGGGGTGCTCTGGCAACACTGCTTGTAACAATGGGGTGTCACCAAGCGATGGGCCCTTTTCAGGTGGGATGTGCAGGTCTGGATTGATGGTTCCCACACAGCTTTCTTCATTCTTCGGCATTTCTGCCATATACCTGAATGTGTCATTCCACAGTCAGAACATGTCCCACACCAATGGCCTGATTCTCTTTCACTGCGCAAGACAGTTGCTCACAGCCCCTAAGTGAGGAGAAAAGGCACATTATTCTTAGTTACTTATGTGTAAATCCAGAACGAGTGCATCCGAAGAATTGGCCTTGTGAAGCTGACTTGTAGGTTTGAGCTTTTGTTTTGTTTTTGGTGAGATGATGGGGAAGGAAGGTATAGGTCTGAAGTGAGGATAGGGAAGACAGGGAGGGTCCCTGAGGCCCTGGGGAAGGGGATACCAGAGGACGGGTTGATGCCTTTGCAAAAGGGATTCTGAAAAAATGTTGGGTTGTCTGGGATTATACCAAGGAAGAGTTAAGGCCAGGGCATGCCGGCATGATTATTGAACCGATCCATTTTGCCCAGGAAAGGGCACTCCTTCAAGCACAGAGCCAGGGGCAGAAACCCCTTCCATTCATCTTTGTGTTTCCCATGTTGGCTGGTACCTGGTTCACAACAGGGACACAGTAAATATCTACAAAAGGATATCCACATGTGTGCATGTGCACGTGTACACATGTATAAGCATGTGTGTGTGCACATACTTGAGTGTAGGAAGGGACAGATTGGAGGCACAGAGAAGGGGATGACGTGTTGGGAGTATCCAACACACACTAACAAATACAGAGCTTTTTCCTCAGATAATAATGGTCCATTTAGAAATATTTTCTCTTCTTTCCCAAAGATGAGGAGTAGTGATGGTTAGTGGATTGCATTCCTGCCCCCAAGGCCCAGGAATCCACAGTGACAGGTTTGAGTAATGAAGACTGGGGGAGCAGCCTCATTTAGTGAATCATTCATTGGATACTCACCGACCTTCCTAAGACATCCATTTGTTTTAAGTCTCTCCCTGTTTCTAACTTAGAATACACTTGGCACATCACACGGCACAAATGGGGAAGTGACAAACCCACTCTGTCACTTTGCAAGGACAAGCAGTCAGACCTGTGCTTAAGCCTGTCCTTTCCCCACACTTAGCTGTGTGGTGTTAGGGAAGCTGCTTAGTCTTTCTGAGCTTTGGCTTTGCTGAATGTGGGAATAATCACTGTAGCTATTTCTTAGGGCTTAAGCCAAGAGTAACAGTGCCAAGCATTTGGTAAGTGCTCAATAAAGGTTACCAATTATCCAAAGTTTGAAGTTCAAGGGACTTTCTAGTTTGTCACTTTCCTCCAGTGATGGTTTCGTGACATTGTGGTCTGAACAGTCAGAAGAAGATTGGCCAGAATGCTTTCAGATGAATTGCAGTACTCGGTTCCCCAATACTGCCATTATTTTCTGCATTTTGGGGTGTGGACATGTAGGGGTCACCCACAGGGATATTACAGAACAAACTTCTGTTTCTGTGCTATGATCTTCTTTATTTTGGAGTAAGAAGCTGGCTCTGGTCCCTGCTGTGCCACACCAATTCTCGGATCACTTACCCTTGTTAAAAAATGCTGTCTGTCTCGGTCCTCTTTGCAGAAAGCTTCCCTGACTCCTGTCAGGGTGCCCCAGGGAGCTTTCTGACCACATCCCTCAAACCTAACCACACAGGCTGCCCACATCACAGCAGGAGAAGCTGGCTTAAAACCTCACACCAATTTTCCCCTTTTGCCTTCAGAAACCTAGAACGTGCCTCAAGTGTAGACAGATACCCACTTTGGACCTGACCTACAGAAAATATTTTACAGCCCAACATATGAAATTGAAGACTCTGTCTTGCTTATCCTGTCTCCTCCTCTCTCCCTCCCCTTTCCAGTCATAGAAAGGAAGATGAAATGCAGCATTAGCCCGTGTTCCTACAGCCCAGCTCCTCGGATGAGCATGTCAGCCTGGATACTGTAGCTAAACATAAATGAACGGTTATTAATGATGGTCATAATGTTTTCTAGCAGTTAGCTGGCTGGGATTCTAGGATTTTTTTTTCCACTGTGTTTTGAAGGGTTAGGTTATTTAAACTTACCATCAAATAGAATCAAATCAAAGTGAGCTAATTTTTCTTAAACACTAATCATTTTAAGGCTATTGAACTAAATATAGAGGCAGTTCATTAAATCATTAAAACAGCCTGCAATAATGCTCACAAAGTCATTATGGAGCTATTCCCTAGCCAGAGAGGTAGTGTTGCCTTAAGCACAGTTTAATCAAATTAGATGGTAGGCTATGTCATGGGGTTTCTCCTATTGATATTCATTAAAAATACATGATTTATCACTAATCTCTGTGAGGTAGATCCCACTCTTCCAAATGAATTTTGTAAATGTCAAGGGGAAGAAAACAGAATGGCATATTGTTACAATAATTTAAGAGTGGTGTGATCACATTTACATTTTATATACTATGCAATTTTGGAACAGATAATAGCTTTAACAAGGCTAAACTTTTTTCCTTAGTTAAAGTTAGAACAGAAAGGCTGAACCCTAAGGATTAGCCATTATATTTTATTGCAGAATGGGCTCCAGTGTTTGAATTATCTGTTAGTAGAGTGATAGCTCCTTGTCCCATTGTTCAGCCGCTGCTTTTCTCAGATTCTTTGGTGGATGGATTTCTACATAAATGTATGTTGCCCTGTTCAGTCGAATAAGATTCCTGCTCTCAGATCTTGCTTCAGCACGTGGGAGAGGCAGTCTGTTTCCTGGCCCCTGGATCCTCCCTGGGTGTCCACACCTCACCCTCCGTCATCCTCTGGCCTCCAGATCTGCCCTCCCAAGACTAACGAAATTTGCCCATCTCCTTCCTCCTCGGTGGGCTGTAAAGGGCTGATAACAGTTTAAGTATTACCCCACCCAGAGATATTTGCATTTTAACAGGGATCAAAGCTGAAACTAAAGGGATTATGTCCTAATAGTAGAATTTTGAGCATCAGCCAGTGAGTGGAAGAGGATTTCTGCTGCCAGAGGGACTTTCTCTCTGGCCTTGAAGGGAGAGGAGGACAGTCCACAGGTCCGCAGAGGGCCAGGCCACACTGCAGATGGGTGGGCAACAGAAATGCAATAGACTGAGATGGAGATTCTGTCTTCTTTTTCCATTGTGGGCCTTTTCTTTTTCTCCTTTAAATTGTGAAATGAACTTTCTCTGTTTCAAGAACTCCCTTCCTAAATAGGTGGGTATCTTTCTGGGGGGTACACTTTGAAATATTGATATTCTGATTTGCTTCTCAATACTTTTTTCTCCCCAAACTAGGGATTAATGTTTGAAACTCAAATTTATAGTTTAGTTTAAAACTCAGGGTTGCCTAAAAAGTACCCCTGAAGGAAGAAAGCCACTTAAAAAAGGCATAGTACCTTTTCAATATGAAAATGTGCCTATTCTTAGCAAGACATATGAGATGTCTCTCTACACTTAAGACGCTTATCAAAAGCTTTTCAGAATATGACTTACAGCCAGGATGGCCAGAATCAGCGACAGAGGCACTTGATTTGTACAAGGTAGGAGGCTTTTAGCATCTTGGCCATTTAACCTAATCTTTAAAAAAAAAAAAAAAAAAAAAAAAAAGGCAAAACACAGCCTAAATGAAATCCTACTTATTTTACTTTGCTCTACTGCAGAATAATGGAATGCCCACCCCTTTCTGCACAGGAGATTTCAAACTTGACTCTTGGCTCATGGAAGCTCTCAGAACTATTTCCAATGCCAAACTCAAGATACAATAGGGACTGGCCATTAGCCATGGAATCTCCTGCCTGTGAAATAATGGAGATGTAAATAGAACCATACTGAATTATTGGCAGGAACTGAATTAACTTCTTATAATAATAAACGAGGGTTCCAGCAAAGCCTCCTGTTAAGTAGCTAAATGTCTAATTCACCTGGGATATTGTTTCAAAATTCATTTCATCTTGATAATTTGATGAAGGGAAGCACGGTACTGGTGGTTTCTCTTGTGTAAGGCGGCACACACCTAAGGGCAGGGTGCATTTATTTTGATGATTAATAACTGCAAAGTTCAGTGGCTTAATGGGAAAGTGCTAGATACATTTAAAATGATACTGCCTTCTCCCCTCATCTTCATTCATCAGGTAAACACCTCGATTACTTGCCTTCCAAGTTTGTGCTCTGTGGAACTTAGGTTCTCTGCCGACACTCTGGAAACATTACTCTTGAACATCTGTGGGTGAAGAAGCCCAGGAGTGGCATGGTGACTGATTTCAGGCAGCCAGTGTTGAGTGTGCATTGTTTAGCTCACAGCTCTTGTCAAAGATGGGTAACAGGCAGGTGGGAGAAGAAACAGAAGGAAAGAGAATATTTTTTCCTTCTGCTTCTGGGGCAGCTCTGACAGCTCACCAAGAACCACTGGGACAGTTTTACTGACACTCACTAAAGGATATTGTCCTTATTTTCATACATTTCTTAAAACTCATGGAAATAAGAGGACTGAAGTTAGAGGTCATGGAATTAAGAGGGTTGAACAGGGTCAGGGGAACAGTACCTCCTGGTTCTACACTAAAGATGCTTAGGGAAATTCTTCAGTCATAGGTAAACTGGAATGAAGTGTGACCCTGGAAACTCTCCTGCCTTTGATCTCCTTAAACGTCATCTACACGACCTAGGTGCATTTTACACACACACACACACACACAGAGATACACACTCATTAAGTCATCCTAGAAAAAGTGTCACTATGGTCACCTTGAAGTGCTACCCCCTGGGAAACTGCACTGGTGCCAGTGTCTAGTTCACCCTTCAAACCAATTTTGGAACTCTTCTTCTGGAATGGCCATGAGAGCTCTTGTCGTATTACCCTTGATGTCCTAAATGTCATAAAAATGTCATCCATCCAATATCTATTTCCTTTATCTTTGGGTAAAGAAAAAAGTCACTGGGGGCCAGATTAGGTGAGTAGGGAGGGTGTTCCAAACATTTATCTGTGTACTGGCTAAAAACTCCCTCACAGACAATGGCATGGAACTAGTTCATTGTTGTGATGCAAGAGACATGAGTTGTTGGTGAAAAATTTAGGTAATTTTTGTCTCACTTTTTCATGCAGACTTTTTAGCACTTCCAAATAGTCAACTTGATGTCTTTAATGTTAGGTTAGGACATCAAGTTTACTTGGTTAACTGTCTAGTTAGTACAAATTCATGATGAACTATCTGTCTGATATCAAAAAAGGTTAGCAATATCATTTTGACTTTTCATTTGGACCAATGAAACTTTTTTGGTTGTGGAGAATTGGCTAACTTACGTTGTGCACTTTGAAGCTTTGTTTCAGGATCTTATTGGTACACCCATTTTTCGTCACCAGTGATGACATAGCCCAGAACATTGTCTTGCCTCTCCAAAAGGTCTTGGCAAACTTCAACTGTCCTTTGCTTTTGTTCATCAGTGAGCTCCTTTGGGACCATATTAATATATACCTTTCTCCTGCCAAGATTTTCAGTTAAGATTTTCCTGTTTCTCCATTGATGTTTACTTGGTCTGCTATGCATCTCACAGTCAGCTGAAGATTTTGACACACAATTGAGTGAATTTTTGCAATGTCGTCATCATTACTGCTCATTACTGGCAGTCCTGACCTCTCTTCATCACCGACACTTCCTTTTCCCTTAGAAAAACATTTAATCCATTTGTACACTGCTGTTTTCTTCATGGCATTATCCCCATAAACTTGAACTAACATGTCCTTGATTTCATTTCTACTTTTGCCAAGTTTAACAAGAAATTTACAACTGTTTGTTGCTCTCATTTAAGCTCCAACATTCTCGGGGTGGCACACAAAAAACTCGCAACAACAATAACGAATGTCACTCAGCAAGATACGACCACACGTCAAAGCGAACACAACTGTGAGACACTGATACACCAAGTTATGAAACCTAGGTTGGTACAGTGCTGCCAATGTAAGTGCACAGTGGTAAATTTGCAAACTTAATTGTCAGACCTCATAGCTGTTGAGCAGAGTACCTTCCTCCTAGCTCAGGGAAATCCAGAGGGATCCAGTTTCCTAAAAGTATTGCAGACAGTAAAACAACAAACTGTCTTTTCAAGTGGTCACTTATGCTTCTCTGAGGAGGCTCAAAAGCAGAATTTAGACGATTCTTTGTTTGAGTTAGGAGGCAGTTAGTTGGTATTGTCTCAAAGAGATTGGTGAAAACTTAAAATAGTTTAGAATTCCTAAACTATTATGTTTTAAACTAAACCGAACTTTACATGCTCAAGTTTTACTAGATTTTTTAAAATATGATTTGTCATTTAAATGGTCTCAGTCTTACCTTTAAAAATTGTCCCACCATCAAATGACTTCAAAACTAATATTTTGTTTTGATGATAATCATAACTATACATTTTTTACTTTATGTGCCCTTTTAAAGATAACTGAAAGCTTCCTGACTACATGTTTTGGGGTTTTTTCCCCCGCAACTCAGACATTTAAAAATTGTTGAATACACTGAGTGGAGGCTAAAGGCCATCTAGGTGGAGCTGATCTAATTTGGAGGTTAAGAACTCTTCAGGAATCCTTTATTAATCTCCTTGTGTGAGGTGATACCATGCTATGTCAACTGACCCTCGCCCTGTGGTATATCCTTCTTTTGTACATGGGTTGTGTTTCTACTGGAAAAGTCCTGCTTCCAGAACAACAGGATATATCTATGCTCAGGAAGAGTAGGAAGAGAAAAGAATGTAAGGTAGATTTAAATAAATTTCAAATGGAGTTCCACCTATAGAAATAGAATTAGAAATCCTATAAGATAAAGGAATGGATTTTTTTTTTTAAGGCATAATCCTAGGCACCTGGCTTACAGTTTCTTGATGAATCTTCCAACCACCAAGAGAACTGTTATTAATCACAGATGAGGACACTGGGGTTCAGAAAGTTCACAGAACTGCTGAGTCATGGAAACAGAATCTCAAGTCCAGGTTGTTCTTTTTACTCTTCCACAGTTCTCTAAATGTGTCTCTCATCTCATTTAAACTGCCAACATGATATTCTTCTTAAATTGTAACTTAGATTAAATTGCTTCATCTGTAAGCACCATCAATGACTCAGAATTATCTAAAAAGATAAACTAGCCACAGCAACGACATCTTTCAGCCTGCCTATGAATTATGTGTCAGGCCCCTACAAGGATTACACCCAGCTCTCTATATTTATGGGTTTTGTATCCGCAGATTCAACCAACTTTGGATCAAAATTATTTTGAAATTTAAAAAAGTAGCAATACAACAATAAAAACAACATAAAATAAAATATAGTATAACAACTTGTACTTAGCATTTACACTGTTACTAGATTTTATAATCTAGAGCTGATTTAAAGTATGAGGGAGGATGCGGATAGGGTATATCAAATACCATGCCATTTTGTATAAGGAATTTGAGCATCCAAGTCATTTGGCACCTATAGGGGTGGGGAAGGGGGACCCTGGAACCAATCCCTCAAGGATAATGAGAGATGATTTTTTGAACTATCACAACAAACCCTTGTGCATAGAAACTATAAGTATGACCATTTCTCAAATGGAGACATTGGGCAGTCTAACTCCAAGCCTTTGCTCTTATCCACAACCTTAATCAAGTGGACGGGAAGCTAGGAAGGAAAGCAGGGAAGGAGGGGGAGAGAAAGAAGAAAGAAGAACAGGGAAGAGGGTGGAAGGGAGGAAACATTTATTAAATACCTAATATGTATGTAAGATATTTCATTAGAAGGTTAAATACTGCATCCTCGAGTCCTGAAATTTTTCTTTCTTTCTTTTTTTTTTTTTTTTGCAGTTTTTGGCCAGGACCGGGTTTGAACCCGCCACCTCCAGCATATGGGGTTAGTGCCCTACTCCTTTGAACCACAGGCGCCGTCCTCAGGTCTTGACATATTTACAGATGAGGAAACTGAGACTCTGAGATATTATCATTAAGTGATAAAACAAGGATTAAACCCTAGTTATCCTTCCTCTATGTACACCCACTACTATGCTTTACATACACATGTGGCAAAATGGAATTGAAAAAAAGTGTGTCCCTGGGATAAAATACCATAGAGAAAAATGAACTGTCAGTCACACTACCCAAAGGCAAAGAATTCTAGGTAAAATTTTCTCTAAAAGACAAACAAAAGGTCTGTCATGAAATAGCCCTGAAAAATTACTACAGTCCTTGACCTGAATAGAAATGTTGTAGAAACATTCTTGGGTATGTCTCAAGCTTTTATGAGGCCTCACAGGAGGAAAATCATGTTATATGGCAGAAATACTGTGGATGTTGCAACACATTTTCTTTTTTGCCTTGTTACCAGAAAGCTCACAATCAAGTCTGTGCCCTGCTTTTAGCAATTAAGTAAATACATAGGACAAGAATTTTTGCGCACTTACTAGTCTCAGTTTTACCTTATTTAATCTTCTTACCCTTAATTTCTCTTTCCCCCTAGTTCCTCTCGATTTATTTTGTTATGCCGTTTTATTGTATGTATTCCTACAAAACACCCAAAATTCTTTTTGTATCAAGGCAATATAGAAATACAAGTAATATAATTCTATTAACTGTTTTGCTCCTTAATTCAAACAGAACACTTACTATGTTTGATCAGTGAAAATTATTAAAGTTGAGTGCAATTAAAACAGGTTATTGAACATGTACGTATTACATGATGATCTAGAATAGCATATGTTCTAAGTATCCCCTCTGACAATCTCAAAGACACTTTCAGAGGGTCCACTTGACTAAAACTACTTCCATAATAAAACTGTTATTATTTGTCTTTTTCATTCTCATTCTCTTTTACACGTACAATGAAATTTTCCAGAAGGTAAATGACAATGATGCACTTTGAATACAAAACCAGATACGAGAAGAATCAAGCTGTCTTCTAACAAGTTAGTTACTAAAGAATTTTGTAAAAATGTATGGCAAAGCCATTTTTTTATATTCTAATTTTGAAAAATATAGTCAATATTTTAAAATGTTATTAATATAGATAGATTTATTTTTAAATAAATATTTTTAACATTTCAGTTTTAATATATAATATGATATTGATTGATATATCCCACATAAATCAACACACCTTGCGGTCTTTAATGATTTGTAAGAGTGGAATAGGGCCCTAACACCAAAAAAGTTGAGAAGAGCTGGTTTAGAAGGATTAAGTGATTATTATCTAGATGAGATAAGATCTGGAAGGACCTGCCATAGTGGGAGATTAGGTCTACAACATCCTCACAATTAGTTAAGTTTGCTTCATACATACCAAAACCAACAATTCTTCTTGAAAAATATATGCAAAATTATTAATCAGATGTATATAATATTAACCCTTTTCACTGGGAGATACATTAACTGGATGTGGACTTTTGACTATAACACTTGTAAACAAAACTAAAAGCTTTATAATTGCTCTCATCCCCACACCTATCTTGAACTTGTAAAGCTATATAAATTCTCACCATTTTTTTCCTTTTAAAGTTCAAGGAAGAAAAGAGCTAAACAGTTTGTTGTTGTTTTCTATGAATTAGGCTTTAAACTAGTAGCTAGGCAACCAATCAAGTAGCCCTGACAACAGAAATAAAAAGAACTTAATGATTACAGTCAGCCAGGAGCCTACAGACAGCACATAGTTGCCCAGTGTTATTAGTTCAAATGCAAAAATCCAGCAGTAATAAAACTCACCTTGCTTTATCTAATTTTATAGTGTTTTTGATCTCTGTATGTTCTTTAGAAAGACACCAACACAAGTGTTAATACAGATACTCATTTCCAAGAAATATGTATGAAGCACATATATCTAGGCAGACTTTTTTCACTCAAAATTTCAGCATTCACTTCATTAAACTGGTGTTTGAATTGTTTCAGATTTTAAATGTGTGTCTTGTTTTAGATTTTAAGTAAAATTGCCCTGTCAATCTCAGATGTAGGAAACAAATGAGATGTTAGAGAAAGGGAATGTTGGGGTAAAATGATCCAGAGGCAGTCTTAGTTTCTTCTTCAATTCAGGGACAGTAACATCTACGTCCCTGAATTGGGTGAGGTTCAAGAGAAATGACATACACATTACTATTTTAACACGGAAAGCACTATAAAAATATTCCTTGTCATGACATAAAGAACATGCAAATGAGGAGGATTACAATTAGAATCTGTTTCCTTACGGCAAAATCTCTAACATGCTGCACGTTCCTTGTACATTCGGTTGTTACTTTTGGAATAGGTTGACACAGAAAAGCGCTGCAACTGAACATTTGGTCAACTGCTCACCAAAATGACAATCCTGATCAATTAGGACTATGTGTACCTCTGAAAACAAAAACACCTCACTAGTCTGTGAGCTATAGAAGGAGCTCATCCATTGCAAACACATTTTGCTAAATAATTTGCGCACAACCCCCTTTCACTTATTGTTGTACAGCTATATTGATTGTCTGTCTAAATTTATCCTGTCATGCAACAATGAATACCTGAATCAACTGTATGAATAACAAGGATAATTGACAATGTGAAACAGATGTCCAGTATGATTTTCTTTTCCAATAAAAGGGGGCAGTATTACATCAGTATAATACTGGTGTACTATTCTGATATTTTTCAAACTATGGGTAAGAAGTGAAAATGTACATTTTCAAAAAATCAACAATAGCTTTCTGGATAAACAAGAACACTTTGACATTGTGCCTCGGTGATTAGATTATTATTTTCCTATTTATTTCACTGAAAAAAATCGTTTGAGCATGTGAAATATATATGGTTATCAAGCATCAGGTTAAACATTTCCAAAAGATTGAAATTATGCTTTTATGGAAATATATTAAAAATACATTAAATTAGTAGGGACCAAAGCTCTCTGCCACAAAAACATAATCAAATTTGAATGTCATTATCATAATGGCTATGATCAGATTCTAGCAGGTAGCTAGTTTACACAAGTTACTCTAAGAATGAAAAAGAAAAATGCATATCCTGACTTTCTAAAAAGTTTACTAACCTTCCATTCTATCTTAAGATATTTCGGCCCCCCCAAAAAACAACAGGTTGACCCATTCACCATTATCAGAGAGAGAAAAATTAACAAAATTAACAACAGATTTGACACGCTGCTTGATTATCTGAAAATGAAACAGAAACTGAGGTTAATTGAGCATCTCCTGTGCAAGGTATGTGTTCTTCATACGCTTTTCCTAAAAATAATCCTTGAAGAAAGGATAATTATTTCCATTTTATCAGTATGGTCACAGAGACAGGGAGAATGAGACCCAGGATTAATCGACTCCAAAATTTATGCTCTTTCTAATCTACTATTTGGCTTCTGATTCAATTACTTCTCCTGCCCTAGCCCTCCCCTTTGTTTCCTCATTTATACCAGAATCACTCAATCTTCTGCTTCCTTACTGTTATCTTCCCAAGAGTCAGAACCAAAAGATACCATGCCAGGGAAGAAATCCCTATCCAGACAGAAGGTAACAAGTACATACTTACAAGGAGCTTGATGCTTTTCCATTTCATAATGTGTATTATCCCATGCCTTATTCCATCAAAGATTTGAGACTGCTAATGTAAAATGTACTTTTACTTTTACAGGTTTAAAGGTGTTTAAAGTTATCATAGGAAATTAATAAATGAACCTGGTACTGGTTTGTAAGTTGAAATACCAATAAATACTTAGGAATTAGGAAAGCTGAGGTCTAATTCCTGCTTTGCCACAAATACAGTAGGACTGTGGATAAGCTCTTTTTTTTCTCTAGGTTCAGTTTTCCCATCTGCAAATTGAAGTGACTGTATCTTATCAAATAATGTTCCTTCCAATTTTTTCACTCTACAGTTTTAACCACACCAATGTACTTCAGAAGCAAGTAAGGTGTGTTAATAGTGTCCATTGTAGCTCATGTTGACACCTGATGAGGTCAAGCATTTTTCTGAAGTGATTCCCAAAAGATGAGAGTGCTAGCAGCCCAGACCATGCGCATATATGAAGTCTGACTATGAAGTTCACAAACTCATCCTACAAAAAGTGCTGCATAACTCATTGCTAAATATCACTATGATCACTTCTAAGTAGTCCCCTTAGGAAGCTGTGCAACGCACTGCCTAGTCCTACTGTTCTCACGGAACGGCCATCAAAGCTGTCATAATATCATCCTTATATCCTAAATGTAAGTATAACATCTTCCTTTCAATATTACTTTTATCTTCAGGCTAAAAACTCCCTCACAGACAGTGTTGTGTCAGCTGGTGTACTGCCATGATGCAAGGGCCATGAATTGTTGGCCAAGATACTCAGTTAAGATTTTTCTGTTTCTGTATCAGTGTTTGCTTCATCTGCTATGCTTCTCACAATCAGCTGACAACTTTGATGCACAATTCAATGAATTTTTGCAATGTTTTCATCAGTTCTGCTCATTACCCACAACCTGACCTTTTCATCGGTGGCGCTTTCTCACTCCTCAGAAAAATGTTTAATCCATTTGTAGGCTGCCATTTTCTTCATGGTGTCATCCCCATAAACTTGGACTAATACAGTCCAATGATTTCATTTCCACTCTTGCCAAGTTTAACAAGAAATTTACGAATGTTTGTTTGTTGCTCCAATCCAAGCTCCAACATTTTTGCTACAGTACACAAAACATGCAACAACAATAATGAACGCCACTCAGTAAGATACTGCCACATGTCGACATGAACACAACTGCGAAACACTGATAAGCCAGGGTTATGAAACCTTATGGAGCTGTGGGACAGTGCTGCCAATGTAAGCACACGGTGGCAAGTTCGAAAACTTTAACTGGCAGACTTGTAGGTGTCCAATCTACCTATTTATGAGTAGCTATGATCAATGGATAAACAATCTACTGGTTTACACAATACCTATGCAGGAAAGCATCCTGATCAACCATCAAGTCTGCATTCAAACATCAAGAAGGTGAAAAAAGTTACAGATCACACTTTAACACAGATGCCTTAATTTCAAAGGCCCACCCTGCCTTGCCTCTCTTCTAGCCAGATGCCCTTAGCCTAGCTCCAAGGACATTTAGAAGTAGCCTAATTAAAATTCTGCTGTGTATTGTCATGACTAAAATACTCCTTATCTTAAAAGATGCCAAAACAACAAAATTTGGTAAGCAATTAGCCTATAATATGATCTAATTGCACTGGCACTTAGACAGGGATGGAGATGGCTGGCATTCTTAGTGTGGAAAGCTAAATCCCAGGGCAGTAAGTTAGATTTCTGCTGGCAGGACACTTACAATCCATGCAGAGAAGCTATGCCGACATGATGGAGCATAACAGCTCCTAAGGTGCCGTTACAGTCTATTGTCCCTACAGTCCATATATTTAACAGATCCTAAATACCCACTGACCCGGCCAACCAGAACAACTCCACTGGTGCCGTTCTGGCTGGTCAAGTCAATAAGGTTTCATTTTAAAGCACCAGAATAGGGATTTACCCAATAAAGTGAAACATGCCATGGGTAAACATGTATTCATATGAACACATATGTGATCCTATTCACTGTACAAACACTGTATAGTAAATGTCTCCCATGTTTATGATACATACAAAGACTGTCATATATATAATGTTACTAAATGTAACATACCACAGTGGACACTAGGATGTGCTGCCCAGATTCCCCTTTAGGACTGGAAGATTTATTCCTTCAGCTGCTGGAAATGCAAGTGGTAGGCAGCCCTTAGCTGTCAGCCCTCTCAGCATTGCCTTAGCTGAAGAGTGCTACCTCACCCAAGGTCAAGTCCTCTTCCCAAGGTAGCCCTCAACTAATGCCTGGTTGACACAAGTGGATGAAAGCTCACCTAACGAGGTGTGGTGGCTCATGGCTCTAATTCCAGCACTTTGAGAGGACTAGGCAGGAACGTCACTTGAGGCCAGGAGTTTGAAACCAGCCTAAGCAACATGGTGAGACCCTGCTTCTACAATTTTTTTTTTTTTTTTTTTTTAATCAGCTGCATGGGGGCAGTACCAGTGGCTCAAAGCAGTAGGGCGCTGGCCCCATATACCAGAGGTGGTGGGTTCCAACCCGCCCTAGCCAAAAACTGAAAAAATAAATAAATAAATAAAAATCAGCTGCATGTGGTGGTGCATACCTGCAGTCCCAGCTACTCAGGGGGCTGAGGCAAGTGTATCTCATGAGCCCAAGAATTCCAGGCTGCTATGAGCTATGATCACACGTCTGTACTCTACCTTGGGTTACAGAGCAAAATATTATCTCTAAAAGAAAAAAAATGACTTACCCTCTCACCCCAACTTGGGACAATTCACAATTCTTAACAGCCACAGGGGCCATTGGAAGCTTCCTATGGAATAAAGCACAGCACGACCTCTCCTGCCTTGTCCTGCTTCTGTGCTCTTCCTTCCACAGGTGGCAATCCCAACAGGGCTCCCTAATAAATCTGCATGCTAATTCCCATCTCACAGTCTACTTCCTAGACCTTTGTAAAGGTGTCACACTCCTTTGTAAAGAATGTCTAAATGAGAGATGAGATATGCTTAATAAATTATAAGGTTTTATGACAGTAACACTAGAAAAAAATCTACTAAAACTATGAGTTACAAAGAACAAATTCATAAATCTAATTTATGGATCTTTATAGTTAAAGAAACTGAGATAATTCCAAGATGGACAAATTTGAAAACAGTAAAATTCAATTTGTCACAATCCATTATCCAGCCTGATTGCACATTATACATTTACCCTCTTTGACTCAGAAGAAAATATGATCTGTAGAAGAAAAAGTAGTGTCCCATAGAACCTCATACAAGTTAGATAGATATTTTGGCTATACAAGAGCCAAAACTACCATCACGCGAGTCTTCTAGCACTGTTTTAAATGTATTCTTCTGACTGTAGCTAACATAGGAAGAACACATACCAACTCCAGACACTAAACAACAATACGTATCTGTCTCTAGACACAGATTTACCAAACTATCATGTTATGCAGGAAGGGGATCATGTTAAGAGAGCCCATGACACAATGGTCTTGATAACAAACCTTTCCAGTGCCCCAGATTCAACCACAGTAAAGCTATCTACTCAAACAACTCCCTTCAAACTAGGAAACCAAGGATTCTTGATCCTGTAGAGACCACTCTGCAGCTTACTTTCTGGGATAAAGTTATATTCAGCATGGTGTGTTTTAGGACAAGATTGGATTAATTAATTTATTCATTCATTTTTTTTCTATCTTAAATTTATCTCTCATCTTTTTCTCATGTCTTCCAAAGAAAAATAAAGTTTATTTTCCTTTTACATCTCGGAGTTTTCTACCAAATGAACTAAGACAAGCTGATGAGAAATAATTAAAATTAATTTATAGAATTTGATATTAATAGATGAAACAAACTCAACAGTATAGGGTGCTATGGACTGAATTTTTGTGTCCCCTCAAAATCCATAAATGGAATTCTTAATCCTTAATATGATGGTAATTGGAGGTGGACCTCTGGGAGGTTACTAGGTTTAAATAAGGTGAAGAAGGTACAGCCCCCATAATAAGATTAGTGCCTTTTTAAGAAGATGAAGAGATCAGAGCTCTCTTTCTCATCCACGTAAGGATATGGCAAAGAGGTGGCTGTGTATAAGCTAAGAAGAGCTCTCTCACAAGAACTTGACTATGCTGGCACCCTGATCTCAGGCTTTCAGTTTCCAAAACTGAGAGAAATAAACTTTTGTGGTTTAAACCACCCAATTTATGGTATTTCTTATAGCAGTCCAGGCTGACTGAGATATAAGATCAGGAAGCCAGGTATGTTATAACCCACTAGTTCTCAACTAGAGCCATTTTTTCCCTCCCTTCCCTAGGGGACATTTGGCAAGGTGTGGAGACATATTCAGTTGTCACAAAAGATGGAGGGAGTATGATCTGTCAATCATCTACAGATCATCTAGACAGTAAAAGCCAGATAGTTCCCTGTGACAAAGAATTATCCAGCCAGAAACACATAATGCCAAGGTCCATGGCCTGTTAGGAACCTGGGTGCACAGGATAATTGCCTGGGCTCTGCCCCCATCCCACCTACTCATTACCCTCTCCCATTTGTGAAAAAAATTGTCTTTCATGAAGCTGGTTTTTTGTGCCAGAAAGGTTTCAGTCCATGGCCTGTTGGGAACCCCGCCACACCACAGGCGGTGAGTGCCAGTGAGAAGCAAAGCTTCATCTGTGCGTACAGCTGCTCCCCATTGTTCGCACCTCTGCCTGAGCTATACCTCCTGTACCCCCCCCCCTTCTCCCCTAGTCTGGTAAAAAAATAATCTTCCATGAAACCAAACCCTGGTGCCAAAAAGTTTACACAGCTGCTGTAGGACGCTTATAAGATCTTATAGTTTCTGTAGCTGTGTGCATTAACTCAACTGAAAAGAAGTTAAACTGTGAGTTGGCCAATACAGCAACATTTGAGAAATCTATTCTTTCTGCTGACCCTGTGTAAGGATCTCCTGTTTGTGAGAGAACAGTGTATTTGTGCCTTCCTGCTGCAGAAACCACTGAAGAGCATCAGCCATGGCTCTGTGCTTAACCACGGCTGGGGCCTCCACCAGGGATTCAGCAAGACCACGGGCAACCCCAAGCATAGACACCAGAGCGGTTACTGTCACCATCTCACTAAATATGTCATGTTCACATGGGTCAAATCCAAAGGTGTGCAGCTTTGCCCTGCATAAGTAATGCACACAGGGCTGCTCAAGTTCTGCAAGGACAAGGGTGGGGACACACATCCATTCCAAGGTTGTCAGAGGAGCTGAGCATCAAATGTCTCAGTCACCATGAGGAAAATGGCTGCCAAGAAGGACTAAACCTGTTCTTCCCTCGCTGCATAATAAAACCTATATAGAAAAAACAAACAAACAAACAAACAAAAGAAACAACTACATTTGTTTGAATCAGTGTATTTGTTCTATATACTCAAAGACCATCTGTGCTTTAAAGGTATGGTAAACATAAAGAAGTGCTACTTTGTACTTTGGACCTATGCTAGGTAAATTCACATAAATTTTATTCCTAAATCACTACCCTCATTTATAGATGAAGAAATAGAGGTTCAGAGAGGTTAATCAACTTGCCAAATATTACACAGCTGGTAAGTGACAATTCAGTAACTACTGTTCTAAGTGAGGACATATATTTTTAAACTCATTAATACTTACTTGTCTATGCAAAGAAAATTTCTGATTCCCTAATGATTGTTACTACTCAAAGAAAATTTCTGAATAATTAATGATAGTTAATGGAACGAAGAGGGTTATTAGGTTTTTCACCACATACATTTCTGTATTATTAGAATTTTCAGTAAGCATATATTACTTTCATTTGAAATCTAATAAATAAAAATAATTTAAAAGACTGAGTTTAAAAAATCACTTATGTTCTTCTCAAACTAATTTTAAATTAACCCTTGGCAGGGCGGCGCCTGTGACTCAGTGAGTAGGGCGCCAGCGGGTTCGAACCTGGCCCTGGCCAAACTGCAACAAAAAAATAGCTGGGCTTTGTGGTGGGTGCCTGTAGTCTCAGCTACTTGAGAGGCTGAGGCAAGAGAATCACCTAAGCTCTAAAAAAAAAAAAAAAAAAAAAAAAATTAACCCTTGGTAAAATTGTAAAGTTAGAGACAGTCCCTGGTACATGTAGCCATTTCTTGTTTTTAACCAAATTGCCCACTCAGTATCCCTATGCCTAAACTCGTTCACTTACCCAGGTCAAAAAACAGGATCTTATAAAGTTATCAACATTAAGGTTAGATTTGTTACTATTTCATGGTGTTTTCACTGAGTAGATAACTATCTTAGGTTAAAAAAAAAAAAAAAAAAAGATTCTGTGTTTGTCTAGTATCAGAGTAGCAAAACAGGTTTGGAGGTAAGATTTTTTTCTCTCTTGTAGCCCTTAAACCATATTCTATGCCTAACTATCCCCTCAGACAGCTGTTAAAGAGGGGTTCTGCCTTGTGAGCCCCCTGTCAGGGTTCCAAATGGGGTGGGAAATTTCCTGGGGGGTGGGGCGCGTAGAGAACAAGCAGAACCAGTGACTTACATGTATGATTAACCCTGAGTATGCAAAAGTTTAGGGCTCACCAGGTACCAAAAGAACCACCATCACATATAGAGCGTGCCAAAAAAATGTAGACACGTTTTAAGGAAGGAAAAAGCTGTGTTAGGATTGTAATACTCAATTACATTTGACTTCTGCAATTACAAGAGATGCAAGATACAATATACAAGATAATAAATGCTATCGGTGTATATTGGGTATTACAATTTTAATACAGTTTTTTCCTTTCTTAAAATGTACCTATATACTCGAGTATATACGCTTTTTGGCATCCTCTGTGTATACATGCACGTGTTTGTATATTTTGTTTATGTATTTTTTATTTTATGTATATGTGTGTGTTTATAGGGTGGACATAAAGTTCATCTGCAATTTAAAATAGCTTAATATAGTAAATTGCACACGAACTTTATAGACACTGTGTGTGTGTGTGTGTGTGTGTGTGTGTGTGTGTGTGTGTGTATGTATAAAATGTTGACATCAGTAAATCAATGCATTGCAATGGTCTTTCAGAGCTAAGCTTCCTAATCTGCACAAGGGTTTTGATCAGGCACACGTTTCGAGAGTCCCATCCTTCTCTCATCCCCACAAACCCCCTCCTAGCCCTCTGCATCCCAGCTATCTCCTAGTGTGAAGGGTTGATTTAGCATGAGCAACGTCTCTGTACACCACTGTGTAATATTTTGAATTGTGCCTCCAGAAAGATAAGTCCAAGTTTTAATCTTGGTACCTTCGAATGTAACCTTACTTAGAAACAGTCTTTGTAAATATAATCAAGTTAAAATAAGGCCACAATAGATTAGGGTGAGCCCTAAATCCAGTGACTGATGTACTTATAAAGAGAGAGATTTGGAGATATACAGACATAAAGAGAGGGAAGGCGACCGTGGAAGTGGGAGGCAGAAATTGGAATGATACAACCACAAGCCAAGGAATGGCAAGGATTGCCAGCAACCACAGGAGCTAGACTAAAGTGGCAAATGAGTGTTCTTCTTTAGAGCCTTCAGGGTGAGGATGGCCCTGCTGACACCTTGATTTGGGATTGGGCTCCAGAATTGTGGGCGAATAAATTTCTGTTGTTTTAAACAATCCACTAAGAAACTAATATATGCACATACTCAGACTGTCACTTTGACCATCCCTTTCGAAAAGAAAACAAACACACACCCTGGTTATGCTGACAGATATGTATGCAAATGCGAGGATAAGAGCACACATGACCACGTATTTCCCTTATGACTTCTTCCACATGCTAATTTAAAAATTCTTCTAGGAAGTAGGGAAACTAAATCTTATTCTGATGGATGGAGCCTTTACCAAGTATCCATGCTAGAATTAGCAAGAATTAAAACAAAGAGAGGGCTCATGACCCTCACTCCAATGTTATATTCTTAGCCATTACAGAATAAACTATCAGTGGAAATAATGTTGTTTAATTTCCTCCAAAACTATTAACAAAGACATTGACCATCATGCCACTCGTTTGTTCCACGTTAAGGGGGAGAAACAGCTTTTACAATTTAGTGCTGGGAAAGTATTTTCATCTCTTTTTTAAAAATGGCACGTTTTATTCTATCAGATAATCAGAATTTTTCACCCTGTCTACCACAATAGCTTCTTAACTGGTCTCCCTGTTTCCATTCTTAACCTCCTACAGTCTATTCTTCTACAGTGGACAGAATGATCCTTTTATATGTAAATCAGATCGCATCAATGCCCTGAACAAAACTGGTCTAGGGATTCCTATCACACTCAGAATAAAATGAAAAGCTCTCCAGGGCCTACCAAGTCTACGCTCTGCCCCAGTCTATTACAGTTGCTTCATGTCTCTTCTCCCTCATGACAGACACTCTTGCCACGATGGTCGCCCTGGTGCTAGTCCTACCCTTCCAAGGGCCTCTATGCTCATAGTTTCTGCTGCCTGGAATTCTCTCACTTCCGTTCTTCCCATGGCCTGCACTGCTGCTTCATTCAGCTCTCTACCCATGTCACTTCCTCACAGAGTCCTTACCACACCACCCCATCTAAGATAACAACCCTATGATTCACTATTCCCTCACTTTGCTTCTATTTTTTTCACATGGTATTTATTCACCTCCTGCAATTACATTATGTATTTGTTTATTCCTTCATTGTCTGTGTTCCTCTGTTAGAATGCAAGTTCTATGAGAGTTGAAATTTTTATCAGATTTGCTCATTGCTGTGTCACCAGTGCCTAGAACACAGTCCTTCATAGAATAGGTACTCAATAAATAATTTTCTGGATCACAAAATAAATGAATGAATTTTGCAAATTGCTTTGTTATATTTGTTGGTCTGATTAATAAGAAGCTTAGTATTCAATTTAGTGGTGAGTCATAATAACCTTAGCCTTCCTTGTGGGCATATATGTGTCTTCCTTTTTAAATATTCTGATACTCTATTCTTCTTTGAATAATATCAGACAGCCCCTTTACTATAATATACTTCTAAATATTTTAGAATGTGACAGAAAGACACACCAATAGGTAGGGAGGTTGGGTGCCTGGGAGGCAACCCACACTAAGTGGAAAAAAGGTGAATTTTTAAGTAATTTACTGCTATAAATGTTACACACGACAGATCTAAGTAAAATAAAAGACAATCCTCAAGCTGGCAGCCTAAATCTATGGCTTCAGATCAAAGCCTGGGGACCTGGAGAGAGCCAGCTGAGAGTGAGCCATGTGAAGGGAGGAAGATCCGATGAAGGAAAGCACATTTTACCTTTTCATTCCTGCAGTTGTTCAGCCCCATATTATTCATGGAGGACAATTTCCCATCAACACCATGTGACTGTTGCTGCTGTTGCTCCCGCTGGATCTGTTCTCGCATCTTCCGAGCCTCCTGAATGGCTTTCATCACCGTATCCTGATCCCCAAATAGGGCAGGGGAGTTGAGACTGGACAGGATATCTGTATACACAGGATGCATTATTAGAGGCTTGCATTATCAGACTATTAAAAAGCATTGCTGCTATCTACTCCCCTGTAGAAAACTGCATTTTCTGAACTACCAAGGGGCACATCTGCTATTTTAAAAACTGTATACCATTCATAGAGCACAGAAAGCCAGGATACCCATCCTTTGTTAGATTTTTTCAGCCACTAGAGGAAACCTTAGCACTCCAATCTATCTGGGTTCTGTCTACTCACCTCCTCACAAATGAAGGTCCCTAGATTTCTATTGTATATACTAGTGGGAGAAGATGTTCTTCCTCTATCGACAATTAGCACACAATCTTGCCTCTTCTGTGGGGGAGGTGTAGGAAGGAAGGGGGTGAGGGGTGGGAAGGAAGCAGAGAGGTTTGTCCAGGCTACCTGTTATATTTGCTGTGTTAATGCAGGAAGACTATTTCTGGCTAGAAAAAAAATCTGTGATGCTACGTGTGTACTTTAGTGACATCTGCATCTGTGTGTTCGTGTGTCCACGGCAGGAGACAGGGGGCGGAAGGAATATACTGTACTCTCCACTCCCAAGTGCTGGCTGGTTAATGAGGCGTTCTTCTCATCATGCTGCCTCAGTTATTTACCAAAAGAATGACAACCCATTTTCCACCCCCAGCTCCAACACCCACTGCTCTCAGCTCCCTAACTTCATGACAGTGGGACTACATTGTCGGAATGCTTTTCATATAGGTACAAAGCTCCAAATACAGTGAGAACACCTAAATATTTACTTCCATTGTATTTTGTCCAATGCAGAGAGGAAAAAATTCAAAATTAAACTAATTTCATTTCACTGTAGGTAAAAATGCATATTTGAATAAGTTTTTTCCGATTTTAGACAAAAAGAAGGTAATTGTTTGATGATTGATAGGTTTTAGCTGCTGTGGTAATTTTAATGTGATCCACTTGTTTGAGGCCTGTATGAGCATTTCACAGTGTGTGTGTGTGTGTGTGTGTGTGTGTGTGTTCATCCCACACAGACAGGACAGATGAAACCAGACAACAATCAAGCTCACAATATATGTCTTGTGTGTGCAATGTATGACCATATGCATTTGGGTTTGGAAAAAATTCCCAAGGCTTTATCTGTGAAATTTTGTTTGTTAAGTCAGTCAATTATTTTTAGGACATGGAAAACCTACGGCTTTTGTTCTAGAGATTTTCTGATAAAAAAGAAACATTTATATACAATATTGTCTGTACACGAGTGCTGTTCAAGAGCAGGTGCTATTCTTCAGTCCACTTCTAATTCATAATCTAGGAATCCGCTGTGTACAAGTAAAAGTTTCCTGAGAGCAGGCTTGTGACATAGTCATCTTTGTCCCTCATGATGCTCAGTACAGCAGACAAATGCTTTCTAAACAAAATTCACAAGTGGGTAATAGGAGGGTCATTTCAAGATCAACTCTATAATTTATCTTTATGTTGTTCTTTTCCCCTTATTTTATTACTTATGAAAGTCCAGCCAAGTGATATTCCTCATATTCACATGCTAGACATCCACCCACTTTTATCTCCTATATGGATACACTGACTTGGGATGTAACTTCTGAATCCCAGAGAAAGGCATCCTGATTCAAAATGAGACTAGTCTGTGGAAGAGATCCTAACATCCTAATTTTCAATGAGAAAGATTTACATCTATGAGAGGATTACTTAGACTTGGCATAATTCAGCAAAAATTCCAACTGTGAGTTTATAAAGAGAATACTGGATTATGCTTGAGAAAACCTAGATTCTATACCTGGTTCTGTTAATTAATAGATACAGCAATGTGACAAAGTCATTCTACCTCTAAGAATCACAGTTTGTACAGTGAGGGCAACACTAATATACTACTTAACGCAAAAGATTATTGTGAAAAGTAAATGGGATAAAATAGGGAAGAATGTTTTTTAAATTGTAAATGGCTATACTTATACATTTTTTTAAATCTATGTAGTAAGTATTTCAGGCTCTAGGATTCAATAGTGCAACATGTAATTTGATGAAGAAATGCTAGATTTTGTTCCTAGTCTCTTTGAAACTCCGTCTTCATTTGGAAATAGACAGACTTAAAGAGGATAGTAACACTAATGTTAATACTTGTTTGGTACTCTCTTGCTGAAAAGTGCTTTCACATTTGTTTCACTCGACATATGTATAAATACAATGGTATTCATTCATTCCAGTCTTTTAAATTTGAATGCTTTCTAAGTGCGAGACACTGTGCTAGAAACTTTATATGCATTTTATTCTTTTAATCCCTGTAACAAACTATGAGCTAGGTAACACTGTCCTTTCAGAGTTAGGAAATTGAATTTTGAAAAATATTAAATAACTTTCCCAGGATAACATAACTATTAAGTGAAGGCTCTCAATCCAAGCCTGCCTCATTTCCAAAACCCTTATGTTTTCTTCCATATTCTTCACATGGGAATTTGAATTTTCCTAGGGATATTTGGAAATATAGGGGGATGCAGAAAGCCAGAGGACCATTATTACATATCGTCCTAGATATAAATTTTACTTCATACATGTTATTGAAGTGTGTCATTCATATTTGTTTTAATGCAAAAGTAATATGGGATAAGACGTAAAAATCACATACATTTTTAAAAGAAGATATGAGGGGCCACATCTATGGTGCATCTTAGAATGGGTACAGGTGATTGCACTAATGTACACAGCTATGATTTAACAATAAAAAAAATAATAAAAATAAAGGAAGATATGAAATTTCATAGAAATGTTAGCCTTTTGAAAGGCAGCTTAGAGACCAGGTGCTTAGGTCCTTGGAAAATTATTTCAGTGGTGAAACACTGACCACATACAGAAATTCCTAAATCTATGATTGCTAGGTCTAACTAATTATCATCTAAAGAACCCATCTCAGCAGGATTCCAAAAGTTCTAATCACCCAAGATATTAAGTTGACTTATGTTTCAGTAGGAAAGAGTATCATCTTTTACTAAGGAACACTTTGGAAATAAGGATCAGTCATCACCAAACAGGTTTGCTTTCTTTTACCTAATTCGTAACTCTCTTCTTGGTGCTGACTTTTCCATTTACCTAAAGAGGATCCTCTTCCCAGGCTTCCTCCAATGGGGCTAGGGATGCTGCTTTTGTTTGGCAGATTGACGGGGCTGGTTTTGCTGGCTGGGAAGAGGCTCTGGGTGGGAGACGTTGGGGACTTTACAGGCTCTGCTGTCTTGGGTCGGGATGAGAGATTCAGAGGCTGTGCTGCTGCTTCATCCTACAAGAGTTTAACATAAAT
The DNA here is from genome assembly GCA_963574355.1 of Loris lydekkerianus. Taxonomy (NCBI): domain Eukaryota; kingdom Metazoa; phylum Chordata; class Mammalia; order Primates; family Lorisidae; genus Loris; species Loris lydekkerianus. Next base: position 55,899 of record CAUYPK010057844.1, on the reverse strand, counting down.
AATTATTTTTTAAAAAGACAAATGAAGCACATTATCACTTAGTAAGCCACAGTTATTTTGCACCTCAGAGACAATGCCACATTCTCCTACAATAATAACAAAAGAAGCTAATTATCTACCTCCTTGAAGATTCATCATCTGAAGGAAACCTCATTAATTTCCCTGTGTTATGCTTCTATTTACATTAACTGTGTAGTTGGATCATTCTTTTTGCCAAATTAAAATCTGAATTAGCTCACATTACAGCTTAATTTCCTAATGTGTTTTCAGGGATCTAAATTAACCTAGGGCATTTACAAAGAATTATTCAAAATTTCAGTAGCTCTGTAGTGCTTTTGTGTTATTCTCTCTCTGAAAAGTTCCTACAACTATAAATAGTCTCTGCAGCTAATTTTTTAATATATATTTTAAATCAAACAATCACAAGTCTTTTAAAAATGGAAACATGGGAAGCCTTCTTCTCATCTCCTAGGCCTCTGCCCAGGGAGCCACATGCCACAGCCTGGGTTCTTATGTGGCTTTCTGGGTGTGGGCCCTGTGCACGGCCGATATTCTTGTCTCTATCCATGTTTAAAATTAATTTTTACAAAGATCAAGCATGCATTATAATTATATTTTACATACCATGCTATATGCAATTTATTTTTTATGTTTAAAGTGAGGTCTTTTTATATTCTTTACTGCCTATATTTAAAGTATGCCTATTTTAAGACACATGTCCTCTACACTGAGCACAGTATTCAAATACCTGGCTTGTAACTCTAGTTTATCCAGAAGCTTGAAAGCTAAGCTCCTTGCCTTCATTTTGTCTCATTTATCCTGCCATAAAATAACCATAACGACACTTCCATCATTCTAGAAATTTAGCTGTAATATGAGCATATTCATTTCAATGTTTAGTTTTAAAAACTCCATTATTGTGTTCTGAAATAAAATTGTCAGCAAATGTTAACTCCCATTTTGTTTCTGAGACAGCACACAGAGTTTGCTTTTAATGTCATTGTTTAAAACACATAACAGAGTTCAGTAACAGAACATTCCTTCCCTCAGGAAACCTGTGACCTTCAGTTTCTTTATCTGTAAAAAGAGGGCCTGATACTAGATGACTGCTAAGGTCTTTTTCCAGTGCTAATATAATTGATTAAAGGGGGACAAAAAGCAATGCCAGAAAATACTACTTGGAAAGAAGGATTAGAAAGAAGACAACAAAAATAACAGACAAAGAGAAGCAATTAAGCACCAAGTATGTTATTACACATTTCACATATATTAGGTTATTTACCCATCAATAACTGTATGAGCCTGGGTAATACTATTCTACATTTACAAATGAGGAAATGACGAATTACAGAATGACAAAAATCACTTGTCCAGGCCATATACATAGAGATAGAGATAAAATAGGAATTCTAATTTACTGGGCTCCAAATCTAAGCCTCCTTGTCTACTAAACTACAGGGAAAGCAAGTCATTTGTTTGATAACATAGTGATGCCCTAGGTTTAAATTGTTTTTCCTTATCGTAGGGGGAAATAGGCAATCTGTCCCATCTATGTTGTGATGTACTTTTACCTATATTTGGATATAGGACAGGTTCTCATGAAACAGTTATATCCATTATGATTGTCAAACTTACCTAATGTACTTAATTGCAATTCACTTCCCTTTGCTCTTAATTCAAAGGATATTTAGTTAGTTCCTTTACTCATATCTAAATAACAGGGAATCATGTTACATGTTTAGTTAGTTTTCACCATATTTTCTTAATTAGAGTTCCTTGAGTTTCTATATTATCTAAGTTTTGAATTTTCATCAAATGTGGAAAATTTTCCAATACTACTTCCTTAATTATAATTTTCTGTTTCTTCCTCCTCCTTCTAGGGATCCAATTGCATATATGAGGCCATTTGATGCTGCTCCACAATACTGACCAGACTTTTTTCTATGTGTTTCATTTGGACAGTTTTATTGTTATGTCTTCAAGTTCACTAATTTTTTTTTTTCACGTGGAAGCCATTGCTAAACCCATCCGGTGTATTTTTCATCACAAATATTTTATTTCTCATCTCTAGACATTTGATTTAGGTTTTCCATATTTTGCCTTATCATGCTTATATTTTCCTCTACCTTCTTGGACATATGAAGCTTATGACATCTTTTCAACTTTAAATATGCCTTAGTTTCTTACTTATTTTCATAATTCAGTGATTGCATTTCTACCAACAATGACACTGGGGATGAGCATTGCCTAACAACTCCCAACTAAGTGAATCCCTTTCTCCTGTGGCAGAGCAACTACTGGTCCTCACAGCCTGGTCCTCCCTGACATAAACTGTGTGCTACTGAGCCTGGGGACAGGGGAAATAATAGGCAAGAATGTCATAGACTCCCACTATTCTTATATATAAGAAGCATCAATGTTTTTTCAGATGATATGTAACTTTGGTCAATTTCCAGAACATGGAAATGGTTATTTTTGTATATTTTATTTCTGTTTTATAGTTACTTCTAAAGGAGCATATTTGTTTACCTCTTTTGGTGCTAGTTAGAATTCTACTATAATAGCTGTTTTTACTGTCTTATCTACTAATTCCATCATCTGTGTAAGATTTGGGGGCCTTTTTCTATTGATTGCTTTTTCTTCTCATTATTCATATTTTCTAGCTTCTTTACAAGCCTGGTAATTATTGCATGGACATTATACATTGTGAATTTTATTTTTTTGTGTATTAGAGTTTATGTATTTCTTTACATATTTCTTAGCTTTGTTCTGAGATTCAAAACAATTTGGTCCTTTTGGGGCTTACTTTTGAGATTTGTTAGGTAAATTTGGAACAGCCTTTAATCTGGGGACTCTACTACTGATGTGATATCCTTCTGGGGACTCTATTTAATACCTTACATGGTCAGGAGAGCTTTCCACTCTGGCTAATAGGAATGAAAACCATTCCAGGTCCTTTGTGAACTTTGCAACTGATTTGCCTGCTACATTCTGGTGTTTTCCCTTGACCCTCTGCTAGTTTTATCCCATGCATGCATTGATCAATACTCAGAAAAATACTCAGGGGACCCTTCTGCAGATCGCCAGCACTCTTTCTGTGGGTAGCTTTCTAGTACCCTATATCACAAAGTCTACCTGCATCACCATTTCTAGACTCCAATGTTTGTCTCTCTACTCAGGAAACCTGCCAAGCTTCCTGCCCAGTTGCCTGGAAACTCCCTCTAGACAGTGAGCTGCAAAACTGTAGGGTCTGCCTCACTTGTTTCTCTTTTCACAGGGATCACGATCCTCTATTCCTATAGTAAATGTCTAAAAACCATTGCTTTATATTTTTTTTGTCCTGAGTTTTAGTTGTTTAAGCTGGGAGAGTAAATCTAAAGATTCCTGTCCCTCCATCATTACTGACAATGGAAATCCTCTGGGTGTTGTTTAGTTAGGCTCTCTCTCAGTATTCAATTAGATACTTCAGTCACACTAATTAAAACCATTATACCACCTTCTTTACTACCATGAGTAGTAAAGAACAACATCACTACACAACATTCTATGGAATACTCACTATTTACTAGAAGATGTATTATCTCATTTTTAAAAATTATAATAATATTAACTCCCATTTTACAAAGGAGAAAACTAAAGCTAAAAGAAATTAAGTCGCTTGCTCATGATAACACAGCTAATGAAAGTGGTAGAACAGAAATGGTGTTTGAACAGAAATATTCTGACTTCTGATGTTTACAGTTATAGTAGATAAAAATTCTAGGGGGGAAAGACCATTGATCTTTATTTTTTTTTACCTCAGCAAAATGTTCCCTACATCATGTCTAAATTTAAAAATAAGTGGTCATGTTATATAAAGAGGGAAAACGATGACAATAAAGAGAAGCATGAGAGATTTTAGTGGCCACTGTTCTTTCAATTAGTAAACTCTAAGAACATTTTCAGTACTTCTTTAAGGATAGATAAGATCTGTATTTTTAATTTAAAACATTTGCTTTATGTTTTGGCCTATATGTTTTTATAAACATATATAATGAACAATCTAATAAGTTAAAGGAATGTTTCCTTTGTTATTAACATAAAATATGCTCAAGTAAATTACACATAAAACTCCCTAAAAATTTGCATATGGTCAAGTGAGTAATAAAATTCAGTTGGCCCACAAATAATGGAATGGTAAAAGCAGGTATAAACTCTAATTTAACCAACGAACATTTTCTCATCCAGTTAAGACATGGTCTGGTGCAGTTTCAGTTGGCTAACTTACTTATGAAATTACTTTTTATGTTATAATATTTACTACTCAATAGCTCAAGTCATTGTACACTCAGACTCTAACAACTATTATTCAGAAAACCGCCTTGATTTGAATTGTACTGTTCTGACTCTTCTTCACAAACACAAACTCTAGACACACAAAATTGTCTGTTCTCATAAATAATATTCTGTCTTCCAAAATGTCAGCTACCTATATTGTATCTCAATATTTCTACAAACAAAACATAAATGTTTATCTATTTCTTTGGAGAATCCAGAAGAATGGGTGATAGTAAATTAATTCCTCTCAGTGGCACATGGGCAGAACTCTTTCTTAATGATATTCATTTTTGCTCTTTGGTGTTTGGGATCCATTTCTTAAAGGCCTTTATTAAAATCTCAAAATTTTATGCAAATTTTAGAAAACAAAACAACTTTAGTGATTATATAGCATCCAATGCTGAGTTTTTTGGTCTTAGCTATTTTCTATGTGATGATATAATAACTGCAAAAATTTCTGCGAATGCAGTACTTCTGTCACATCACATGAAAGCATCATACTTAGCATACCCCCCAAGTAGGTAAGTCAATTATACAAAACAATGTTTCTCTGAACTGTTTGAATTTGGTAATTCAATATAGAAAGTAAATGCAACCATAAAAACCAACCAGTACCACCTATAGGTACCAGCTGCAGCACAAGATTAGAGCAGCTCATCAATTCCTCCTGTCGCCAAGAAGTTCCTGGCTGCCCAGCTTTATGATACTGAACATTAGTGAGGGAAGGCTCTATTAATGTCCCAGCCGTAACTTAGGGAAGCCCATTTATTCTATCACAACTATATGGCATCAAAAGCAGTAGTAGGCAACGAAAAATCATAGCCCACATTTATAACTAGTCTTACAGGAGAGACCTTCACCAACAAAGCTATCAAGTCTAGCATTAGATTCTTTTATTGGCCCCTTTTTAAGTCTAAGGTTTCAAGATCCTTCTTCTCTGATACTATAAATTAGTTCCCTATCTGTTTAAGGATCATGAAGAGAAGTGCCACAGTCTATGACAAAATAAAATCATGGCCATTCATGCCAATGAACTTTAAAAACTAAAAGCCAGAAAAACTCTTAAGAAGTCAGTTAGCAGACTCACAATATGGCACTATTGTTATCAAAAGGGAAACACCTGTTTCTCAAAGCTCAATCATGAAATTTACCATAAAGAGGGATATTTTGGGGTTACTTTATATTGCTGTGTTTCCTGTTGTTTATTCTCATTACAGTCTGGTTCACTACCTTTCTTGTGAAGCTATTTTCCAAACTGGTTCCACAATCCTGCAAAGCAAGTACCTTAACTTGAGTTACAGGGCTGGTCCCTCTCTTTTCATTTTTTATCCCAGTAGGTGAGACCGTCCCTGCTGTGTTTGGTGGCTGCGGAGTTGATGGCATCTTTGCTCCAGGTGACACCTGCATGCTGGCCAGCTGAGCTGCGTAGAGCTGCTGCAAAACAGGGAAGACAAACATTGATCTCTTTAAATGCAGCTGAAATGGAGTTCCAAAAACAACCTTACTGTATTGTTAGATAACTATTTCTCTGACAGCCTTGAAATTTCTCTTACACTGTTTTTTGAAAAGGAAAATTAAAAGAAAGTAAATAACAGAAAGAAAGAGGACTTGTATGCCAGCCTTGGTTCTGTACCTGGTCCTTCTGACCCAAGACACAAGCTCTCTGGAACTCAGTTTTTTCCACTGTACAAAAAGGAATTTGACTAAGTAATACCTACGATGATTTTAGTGCCTAAAATCTTTATAAAATGTTCTTTGAATGTCTGGAATGTCCACTCATGTAATTTTAATTTTCATGAACTAAAAAGCTAACTTGAGTTTTCCTAGGGATTCTACAAAGGGATTCTTCTTCAGCACTAATAAAGCTTTTCTTTATATTTTGATCCTTTTGGTTAAGCCCTACCCCCAAGATCCCTGTGGTCCAGTGGGAGTGACTCTTTTATCAAGATCTTATTTCTAGGTAGAATATAACATGATCCTCAAGAGAATACGGTGACATTGGTAACGATTTTTTTTTTTTTTAATTGTCAAGCTTTCTTTTTATCCTAGCACAGAAACTGCCCACTTGATTTTCAACCCAAACCCAAACAAATGCTTCCTACATGCTCCTGAACAAATCACTTACTTTTTCTCCTCAGGTCCTACCGTTGCTAGGACTAAGGTTCTTCCTCATTATATTCCTATTGCTGTTTCATGACCTCTTCTGAAGTAGTTCCTATAGTTCTTTGGAAAACTAACGATCTTGCTCATTGTATCTGCTCAGCTCAAAAGGGTTCCCCTTCCCTGAGACATGATAAGCAACCTAACATTATCAATCTTAAAATTGTCAACTTCCAAACACATTGATTTATCTGAATGAAAGACAGGAGCCAAGCTCTCTTTATATCATTTTAATCTTTAACAAAGTAATTATTATATATGGTTTTACAAGTCTCATTGTATTAATACTAATACCTTAAGGCTTAAAAAGAAAGAACAGGCTGGGAGCAGTGCCTCACGTCTGTAATCCTAAGCACCCTGGAAGACAGAGATGGGAGGGCTGCTCGAGCTCAAGAGTTTGAGAACAGCATGAGCAAGAGCAAGACCTTGTCTCTACTAAAAATAGAAAAATTATCTTGGCATTGTGACATTGTGGCCTGTAGCCTGTAGTCTCAGTTACTTAGGAGGCTGAGGCAGGATGATCGCTTGAGCCCAGAAGTTTGAGATTGCAATGAGCTATGATGACGAAGCTACACTATACCAGGGTTAAAAATCATCAGAGGGAGACTGTCACAAAACAACAACAACAACAGCAAAGAACAAAACAACAAGAACAACAAAACCAGCATGGCCATCGTGTACAGTGCACAGCCTTCTCAGCCATGCATGCCGCCCTTGGCCCACTCCCCCTGGAGCTCCTTATCACACTTCCTGCTCTATGTGGACCATCCCCTTCAATTCATTTAACTCTTTGTTGGATATTTATCTCTTTACTTGTAAGTGCTTATCCTTTTATATCCTTATTTATAGACTTCATGTAATGGAATATGAAAGTTTAGCTTTCCTACCTCACCAAGCCCCATTAGTGTACCCATCCCTCATCATTTAATGTTAGTATCACAAACGTTATAATTGATGTTTACTGTTTTATATTATTCTGTGATGATGCTATTTACAGTTGAGATATGTATTAAACTAAACTTAATTTTATCGTTTTCAACTTTTTATTTTGTTAAGCTTAATATTTGCCTTTTTTTTTTTTATTTTAATGTAACTATCGCCAATTTCCAAACTCTCCAAGAGATGAGTAAAACTCTACCCAATATAGTTGAATGTATCAGGTAACACATGCATCACGTCCTTCTTGGAATTCTCTATCTCCCCATTCCAATCTAAACTAGATGTACGACACTTGGGATTTCTTTTGCTTCTCATATATTGGATTCTCTGTTTTCTGGATGTCATTTTTCCCCTCTTTAATAACCTTCTCTTTTTGGTAAAGGAAACACATGGAGTTTCCTAACAAAAGTCCATGCGAGCTTATTATTTAGGAACTAATATTTCTGGAAAATGTTATTATATTCCTCTCACTTGGTTGTAGTTTATAGAATTGTAAGTATAAAATTATAAACTAAAAACAATTCTGCCTCAGAATTCCAAAGGTTCCGTTTCTCCAGAGAATAAACCTCTAGAGCCTCCTACCAGGTTGTTTTGTCTTCTTATTCTTATATGGAAGTCTGATATTCTGATTCCTGATCCTTTGCATATAATCTGCTTTTTCCTCTGGAAGCATTAGGATCTTCCCTTACGCTAAATGTTCTGAAATCTCACCATGAGATTTGACTTTCATATTCATTTTTATTGGTACTCAGTCAGCTCTTTCAATCTGTAAACGCACATCCTTCAATTATAGGAAACTTTTTTGATGTTTTTCATTGATAATTTTTTACTGTTCTCTTTCTTGAACTCAGATAAACACTAGACTTCATTATTAACCCTTTGTTTTTCTTCCATTTGCTACTCTGACCTTTTGTTATACTCTGTGACAGATTTTTTTCAACTTTATCTTTTGTTTTTTGAAGTTTTGTTGTTGTTGTTGTTTTTTAATCAGAGTCTCACTCTGTTGTCCTGGGATAGAGTGTCATGGTGTCATAGCTCACAGCAACCTCAAACTCTTGAGCTGCAGCAACCTGCTTGCCTCAGCCTCTAGAATAGCTGGGACTACAGGTGCCCATCACTATGTCTGGCTAGTTTTTTTTCTATTTTTAGTAAAGACAGGGTCTTGCTCTTCCTCAAGCTGGTCTCAAACTCCTAAGCTCAAGCAATCAGCCTTCCTTGGTCTCCCAGGGTGCTAGGATTAAAGGCTTGCACCACCTCGCCCAGCCTTCAATCAATGCTTCTGTGAATTTTTTCCTCAATTTCTGCACTTACAGTTTTAAGGGTATTCTTGTTCTTTGCTTCCTTTTATAGCACACTGTTCTCTATTCAGTTTGATCAAACTAATTACAGGTTGGGGGATTGTTTCAAATGTTTTCTGTACGCTATCTTATTGACTCTCCTTTTCCCCCAAACTCTTTGAGCTTTTTAATATTATAAGCTTTTTCTTCCTTCCTCCCTTCCTTCCTTCCTTCCTTTTCTTTTTCTTTTCTTTTCTCTTTCTTTTTTTATTTTTGAGACAAAGTCTCATTTTGATGCCCTCAGTAGAGTGCTGTGGTGTCATAGCTCACAACAACCTCAAACTCTGGGGCTCAAGTGATTCTCTTGTCTCAGCCTCCCAAGTAGCTGGGACTATAGACACTTGTCACAATGCCTGGCTAATTTTTTAGAGACAGGGTCTCGCACTTGTTCAGACTGATCTCGAAACCTTCAAGCTCAGGCAATCAACCCGCCTTGGCCTCCCACAAGCATGAGCCAATATTAGAAGCTTTTCTAAATTATCTAGTATTCACTGACTGTTTCTTTAATATATACTCAAAAACTGACAGGCAAGTTTAATTATGGGGACAGACTTACTGAGTGATGATGGGCTTTAACATAAAATAACAATGCAGAAAGTCAGATTTTTCATGGGGGAATTCCAAATGTCAGTATCTATATGTTCTTTCTCTTATACCTTAGGTCATTTTCTTAGAGAGATCTTAAAATTCTTGCCATGGGTGAGGTACAGACTTGCATGCCATTGTTAGGTTAGCCAAGTAAGAGAAAGCAGCTGAGAGATCTCACTGTCTGGTCTATTATGCAGACTTCCTGCTTTCAAAATGGCACCATGAGTCATTCTCACTGTGACATCCCCAAGACAAAAACTACTCAGGTTCAACTTCTCAAGAGAATAAATAAATCTCCAGAGTCTTCCGCTAGGTTGGGTTCTTATTGGAGGGTGAGCAGGAGGCAGGGATGGTAGTTACCAGATTGCATGAGGGTCGGGAGGGAACATCTTATATTTATTTTTCACAAATCATCCTAACTATAGTTCTACCTCTTACAACCCTGCCTTCCATGATATATGATGCCTTCAATTCCTAACTTTTTCAAAGGTTCAGCTTCCAATTGGGCTTGATTCTTTTGGGCTTTACACTCTTAAAGCTTAGATATCAACTTTCTCTATTCTGCTAAGACAGTTCTAGCTCATCTATCCATTTCTCATATTCCAATTTTTTTTTTTTGTCATCTCTTTCTATTTTTACTTGAAGGCTTACACCTAAAATACTTAACTGTTTATTCATTAGGATTTTGGTAAAACTATAAGAAATAAAATATTAATCAGCTATGGTTAACCACATGTCAGATACCCCATTCTTAACACCATTTAATGCTTGAAAACTTAATTCAAATATTTTCTTTTCTTCTTATAATCAAGATGAAATGATTACCTTAGTGGCTACATTTCTATCATAATAAATGGGAAGCTTCCTAGTTCATCAGCCACAGAAAAAATAGCTCAAACTTTGCCATATTAGTGGAGAAAAAACAGGTGGTTTATATGTAATTTACAGCATTACTATCATTCATATGGACAAATAAAAAAAATTACAGTAATCAAAAACAGACCTTTCAGCACATGTAATTAAATGAAAGCTTAATAAAGAATAATTTGCAAGAGCCAGATGTGCTTATGTCATGATTGTTGCTTTCTTTGGAACAATTTTTCTAATATAACGAGCCTCTAAAGAAATTAAAGTTTCATAATTCTGCATGCAATGACTCAGTGGCAAGAAAAATTTACAAGAAAGAGTCAGTCAAATTGCTAGAACTTAGGCAAAAAAAACAAAACAAAAAAAACAAAAAACCCAAAAACCCAGACCATCTTTTTTGTTTCCTTTTTCTCTATTGTATCCTTTTTATTCAAAAGAGGTATCTTTAAAAGAGGTATATGTTCTATACTGAAGATGATTAAGAGTTGAAAAGTGTTGGCTACATAGTACTGTAGACAGAATCCTGACAAATATACCCAATATTGAAAATTATGGCATGAAATCTCAGAGATGCAAGAGTGCTTACACACATGGACACCATTTATGCCCATATTTTTACCTCGATAATTCAAAAGAAAGTCAATTTCACTCAACTTTGAATCCTTCAGGGAACTTCAATTTATGAGAAATGCAGAAAAGCCTAAATGTTTGGAAACAAATATATTTTTAAAAAAGATGACAAAATCCAGTGATTGATTGAACAATACAGTTGCATTTTAGAATTAGAGTAGTAGTAATTGCTTCCTCTAAGGCTTTGATAATAATTTATTTTGTACTCCTTTCTAGTAGGTTGTATCTAAAAAGCGGCAAGACCTCACAAACTCTTGAGATTCTTCAGAGCTGCTTCTGAAAGAAGTATAACCACATCACATAAAACTTGCACAACTGGGTAAATGGCACAGTAAGGTATCAGGTAAGATTTAATAGAATGAGCCTTGAAATAAAAATCAAAACTGGAATCTGATGAAAAAATAAAGGCGAGCAGCACCCGCCGCTCAGTGGGTAGGGTGCCAACCACATACGCCCAGGCTGGTGAGTTCGAACCCAGCCTGGGCCAGCTAAACAGCAATGACAACTGCAACAACAACAACAACAACAAAAAAAAATAGCCAGGCATTGTGGCAGGCGCCTGTAGTCCCAGCTACTTGGAAGGCTGAGGCAAGGGAATTGCTTAAGCCCAAGAGTTGGAGGTTGCTGTGAGCTATGATGCCACAGTACTCTACCCAGGGTAACATAGTAAGGCTTTGTCTCAAAAAAAAAAAAAAAAAAAAGGCACTCATGGAAATTAAAATATTCATATTTTGTCTAACAAAACATATTTTAGTACAAATATCTTCTCTTTAGACTGAAGATTTTAAATTTGACTTGGATAATATGAATGTCATTCACTTAGAATTTGTACAAACTTACAAAATGATCGTATAGCTCATCTTCTAAGCTAACATCAAGGGAATGTGCCTTGTGTGTAAGGCACTGTTAGGAGCACAGGTGGTTTCAAAGCTTACAGCTCTAGAGAAGATGTAAATTGCAGATTCTTAACACTTCACCTGTCTTATGATGGCTACCATTTAACTTTGTAGTTAGCTATGCACATACTTCTTACCATGCTTGATAGACTATAAGCTCACAGAAGACATGATCAATTTGTTTTTGACAGCATCAAGAATGGCACTTTGAAAATAATAGATACCAAATCAATATTTGCTGATTTAACGTACTATATAAAATCATTTCATGTTAGGAAGGAAATATAGTATCTATAAATGATGCAACGTAAGTGGTGCATGATTGTATGTGCAATGAATAATTTTATGGTATTAAGTTGAAAAAAATAAATTCAATCCAAGTTAAATTATAATGTTTAACAAGAATGATTCATTTTAAGTAATTTATTAAAATATTAACTAGCTAGATGGTCAGTAACTACCAGCTTTATTAACCTGTCTTACACTTTTCTAATACAAATTAGATTGTCTTAGCTACGGAGTATTAACCAATTTTTCTTCTCCATCTAGTCACTTGTAAGTGTAAAGTTTCTCTAAATAATATTGTATCCTTTTCTTGAAAGAATATAAACTACTAGTTATTCTAACCAAATAGCTTTAGCTAGAAAATTTCTTTGCAGATTAACAGTTTAGGAAGGAAAAAAGGTTAAACTCTGATTAACTATTACATAAGGCTTTACAAAAATGTCATACCACATAGGATTCTCAGATCATAGTTCACAGTCATAATGATGATAATAATGAATATTCATTCCTAAACACACATGAGATTTAGAAAATCAATAACATAATAAAGCTTGTAACAGGCTCAGTCAAAATCTCATAAACATCTAAACTTTGGTGAAGACTTTTATAAATACAGATTTTTCCATTTCAATTTTGAAAATTCTCCATGATTGTTTGGGATTTGAATTGTTTCTATAGCCAAAATATATAAAAGACATGTAGTCATACATGTGAAAATGAGCCCAGCTAAATATTTTGTCAAAATTATAAAATGACTCATATTTTATAGAAGTACTTTAAGAAATGATTTTACTTTATGGCTGCAAATGTTCTACCTATATTATTAGCAGCTTTAATAATAAAGTACTTAGCACTCAAATTTTAGTAAGCTGAACAAGGACATTCTTACCACACAGAACTGAAAGGGCATTAACAGATCATTTAGGCTAGTCTGACCTTCTCACTATTCTGATGAGCTGAGATCTAGAGAGTAGAAGACGCTTGCCCAAGATCTTAAGATTAGTATCGCGCTAGAAAAAAAATCTCTAGGTCTCTCTTCAACATTATTATACTATACAGCATTTAAAGTAGAAATGGATATATGATAAACCAACCTTTGCACCTTTTGAGCATATTTCCAATTCATCAATGAATTTGTTCAATGATAAATCTATATTAAATACTTATTAAATAAACATTATGCTAAATATTGGCAGTACAAGAACAAGCAACTCAGAATGTTCCCTGCCTTAATAGAGCTAATAAGAGAAACTGTCATTAAATAAACACTTTGAAAATAACTATGAAATTATGGTTAGGATAAGGGCTGAGAAAGAAAACTACAGGGTATTAAGAGACCATCTAACAAAAATATTTAATGCAGTCTAGAGGATAAGAATAGCTTCGCTAAGAAAGTAATATTTTATGTAAGAACTATCCAGATGAAAAGGTTAAGAACATTCTAGAAAGAAGAAACATCAAGAATTATGGCTGTGAGGTGGAAAAGCAGCTCAAGTTGTTGAGGAACTTGAAGATCAATGTGGCGGGACTGCCGAGGGAGAGCAAAGTGACATGAGAAGAGCAGAGAGGTGTGGGGTTTCTAGGCTTGTCTCAGGCCATCTTGTCTCCAGCACAATACTAGAAACCTGCATTTCCCAATCCCCACAGTGCAGACTGGCACCAGGTCGTGGCCTATTAAGAACCAGGCCATACAGCAGGAGGTGAGCAGTGAGCAAGTAAGGGAAGCTGCTTCTGTGTTTATAGCTGCTCCCCAGCACTTGCATCACTGCCTGAACTCCACTTCCTGTCAGACAAGCAGTGGCACTGGCTTATCATCAAAGTGCAAACCTGCTGTAAAGTGTGCATGTGAAGGATCTAGGTCGTGTGCTCCTTATAGGAATCTAATGCCTGATGATTTGAGGTGGAGCTGAGGTAGTGATGCTAGTGCTGGGGCATGGCTGCAAATAGTGATGGTCACTAACAAACAGGTTTGCCTTCACAAAAACTATAATAAATCCAGTACTTGCAGATTCACATCAAATGCCCTTGCCCCTGGGTCCATGGGAAAAACTGTCTTCCATGAAACTGGTCCCTGGTGTCAAAGGGACTGGGGGCTGCTGCTATAAACCTGGTAGGCAAGGAACAACAGAAATTTATTCCTCCTGGTTCTATAGGCTGGGGTTAAGGCCTAGATTAAGGCACCAGGCATCTTTTTGTTGTTGTTATTGTAGTAACCTACCTCACATGGTGGAAGGGGTGAAGAAGTGTCTTTCAAGGCCATTTTTATAAACTAATCTCATTCATGGAGGCTTAATACCTATGACCTAGTCACTTTCCAAAGGCCCACCTCCTAATACCATAACCTTTTAAGTAAGAATTTCATCATAAGACTTTGGGGGAACATAAATATTCATACTTGAGCAAGGGCACATTAATAATTCCAGAATTTATTCTAAAACAAAAGGCATCTGTAAAGAACAATAGACTAAAACCAGGAAACACAGACTCACAGACTCTTTTTATTACTAACTCATTGACCAATTTTTTTAAATAAATGGGATTAAGAAAATCTCAATTACCTTGACTTGATCACTGTACATTACATGTATCGAAACACTACTATGTACCTCGGAAATATATACAATTATTCTATGTCAATTTAAAAAAAAAAATGAGTAAAAATAACTTTTTAAAAAGTCCTATGAAGAGTTTACAAATCTACAAATAATTACCTCTAATATCTAGAGTTCTGTGTTCTGATACTAGCCTTAAAAATATATTAGGATATTAGGATACATACCGGTCTATGGCAGGATGTAAGAAATATATTGTGTCAGAAAGTCATGTTATACTAGTATTGTATATGAGAAGAGAAGCATACTTTGTCCCAAGACTGGAAAACTGATGTCAAATTATAATGGGTAATGTCACAGTGTATCTATATTTACCATAATGTGAAATATATATTTTTATACTTTCTATGATAAAAATCATATAAGATTACCAATGGAGAGTGTCACAGAGAAAAGGTACAGTCCTTTTATCCTCATAATCACATGATTTTTGTGTAACTACATAAGTAGTCATGTAGTCATCCAATCAGCACCCCAATTTTTCGTTAATTCAACAAATATATATGGAGTCCCACACTAGGCCAGGGACTGTGCTGGGTATTTTACATTTATTATTTTATTGGATATTCATAATAATTATATGAGGTGGGAATTATTATTCTTTTAAGAGTCGTTCTCACTTTTAAGTCCATGTTCTTTCTGCTTTTAAAATTAAATTATTTTTAGAAAGCTATACAGGGAATCATAATGAAACATATTTCCTGTTGCTAGCCAGATAAGGATCATCATCCAAGGAGAAGAAAGATTATGATGTGACTGTTATTCTGAGCTCTCAAACAGCGAATTGTATTTTCTGATGGCTTATAGCTACTCCTTCTAAAATGACATTTAATCTCCAAATGGACAAAGAAGAGTTCTTCCATCAGCCACCCAGCCACCTTGAAGAAGGAAGTTAGGATCACAATTTTGACGTAGACAACTTCCTTCAACTAATCTTCAGTCTAACATAGAAACATCTAAAAATTTAGCCCTAGTTTACTAGACTGATAAGTAAAAAGAACTATACAAAGCATGGGAAGAAATAGGAGAACTTGAGAATTTGATAAAATATCATAAGAACTGATGGTAGCTCTAAATTGGCACTGAATGCTCCTATCTATGGAAACCAACAGTAAAGAAAGCAGGCTCAATCTTTCTTACACACCAAATTCTCTTTGAAGCAGATACTCCTGTGTTTTGTCATTTCAATTAGAAAGGGTATTTTAAGTAGCCTGTGGGAATCTGGCCCAGAGAAAAAGGAAAAAAAAAAAAATTCTTGCTCAAATACAACCTTCCTATTGATGGAGAATGAAGAAAGAAAGGGAAAGAAAATGCGATTTCAAAAAAATAAATTCAATAGGTGTTACTGAAAGATGTCAACTCATCTTTATATTTATCCCCATCAACTATGGTTCCACAAAACATCTGGGAACCTGGTCGTAGCTCAGCTACCCAAGTTAACAGATTCTATCCTTGTATACCAGACACCATTCACAGGGGTAACAGGAGAAGTTAGAGGAAGCAAGTAGGGTAGGGTAAGGAGGCATCCTTAAAAGGAATGCCATTATTTACTTGATTGATGCTGTCAAATACCAGACTCCAAGCTTAGTTCAATTCTCCAGGGATATTCTGAGTCTTTTTACCTTCTCAAAATAATGCTGATGACCATTCCTCTGCCTACCAAGAAGGCAAGCTATAAAGCTGGACAAGTTCAGCTGTGAGTAGGTGGAAACGGAG
This sequence comes from Loris lydekkerianus, assembly GCA_963574355.1. NCBI lineage: Eukaryota > Metazoa > Chordata > Mammalia > Primates > Lorisidae > Loris > Loris lydekkerianus. Next base: position 39,552 of record CAUYPK010057844.1, on the reverse strand, counting down.
ACAGGGGTAATTAAGCAGCCTGATTTAGTGCTTGTTCAGCATGAAGAAAAAGTGTGTCAGCAACGAGTCATTACAGACTGAAGGAGGGGCGAGGAGAGAGCTTGAAAATAATTATCTGAAAGAGATCTCAAATACTTTTACTTCTCGTAAACCTCCAATGTCAACAGAATGATCCAGAAAATGTAGCTGTGATTTTATGGAAAGAACGGAACTGACGTCCCTGTTTTCAGCATAGAAGGCTCTTGTTTAGCTACACTCCTAATATTTGACACCAAAAGAAACTGACTGTAGGAATAGGAGGCGAGAGAAGGAAGAGGGGAAGAATGGCCTTTCCAACTCCTACATATTAGTTGAATTTCCAAGTCAATCTCCTTGCCCCTCCTGCATATCTCTTCTACTGCACTATATTCTCCTTTCTTATTAACTCTGTCATAATTCTACTAATCTTTTGAGTTTCAACTTAGAAATCACTTTCTCCTTAAAGCCTTATCTGACCTCTGACCACTGTCTCCTTTGTGCTCTCACCATATCTTCACCCTTTTTATTTTGTTGTTGTTTCTTGAGAGTGACAGAGTCTCACTTCGTCGCCCTTGGTAGAGTGCTGTTGTGTCACAGCTCACAGCAACCTCAAAATCTTGGGTTCAAGTGATCCCCTTGCCTCAGCCTCCAGAGTAGCTGGGACTATAGGCACCCACTGAAATGCCCAGCTATTTTTTTTTAAGAGATCTGGGGGGGGGGTCTCGTTTTTGCTCAGGCTGGTATCAAACTCATGCGCTCAGGCCTTCCACCCACCTCGGCTTCCCAGAGTGCTAGGATTATAGGTGTGAGCCACAGCAGTACCCAGACTTATATCTTCATCCTTTATCCCCATGCAATTGATGGATTTTTTTTTTTTTTTAATGTCTTTATCTCCCATCAAATTCTGGGTTCCTTAAGGACCCATAAGACTGAGTCTTCTGTTCCTAGCACCTAATATAATGCCTGACATTTAACAGAGAGGTTCTGTTAATACTGACCATTAAAACCCCTTCATTTCCATTCTTGCCTCTATCTTCTTGGAATTCCTATCATTTCTATTACACCCATTTTTAGTATACTTTTCCTCACTCCCTCCAAAAAGAACTCTAGAGATGGAGATCATCTTTTTCTGTTTTCTTCTTCAAGTTATAAGTATGTGGGTTCACCATGTCATGCACTGATTTTTTTTTTACAAAGAAACCAAATAACATAATGTTAGCAGAGAAAAGAACTATGAACATCATCTAATTCAATCTGTTTGCTTTACAGAAGAAGAAAGCTCATGTCTGGAGAAGGAACATGATTTGCAAAAAAATATCAACTGTGAGTAGTAGGTAAAAAATGAAATCTAGAACCCAGGTTCCTTACTTTCCTATCTACTGTTCATAATACCAATTTCTCCTTGTATTCTGTTCTCTCAGAGAACTTACTGCAAATAGAATTTATATGTTCTACTTGAGCTTTTGATTTGGATTACATGAAAGACATGTTTTTCTGCCATTCTCCTTGGATTAAAAAAAATTTTATCTTAAATGTACTTGAAAAGTAATCTTTGGGCACCTGAGGATGATTTATGTTGTAGAATTTTATTTTAATATTTGTTTTAAAATGTACATATTTTAAAATGCAACCATAGTAATTAGGTTAAGGTAATTAATAATCATGTTAAGGTGTTTTCAGATTTTTTAAATTAAAGTTTATGCAAATACATATAAAGGACAAAAATTCTGTCTGAAGTAAAGCAGACTATTTTCACCCCCCTTTGTGATTTCTGCCACTTGCTTTTCCACGGCAACCGAAAGAAAAATGGAACAAGCCTAGACTGTAAGCCACTGAGAACCAAGATCTGTTTAATTCATTTCATTATCCCCCAAAGCCAGCTTAAGAATGTCAAGTAAAGAAAAATGAATTGAAAGAAGAGTTTCCCTGGCTAGAGGTCCGCCTGCCTCTTTCCCCAAGCACTGGGTAGTTTGTTCCCCTGACATAAATTATTGTGCTAATGGGGCAGAGGATGTATTGGGTATGGAAGGAGAGGAGAAGTTGTAAAAAAGGAAAAGAGGATAGAAGAAAGGCTCAGATCAAAGGTCCTACCCTTACAATAAGAAACTTAAAAATTTAAGAATCCATGAGGTAACAGATCACCCAGTCCTCTGCTACAAAAAGTAAGTTGGAATTCATTCTCCAATTGTACCAATTACACAGGAATGCATTATGGAACATACCTATAGAATGCAAATAACTAAAAAGAAACAACGCAACTCTCAATAATTTTAACAAGAAATATTCTATATTTCTCTTTCAGGGTACTAAATAAAATATGTACACATATAATGCCTTATTTATAGAAATAAAAGTTTGGTCATTGAAACAATTAGTAATTTAGTCCTTGAAGCAATATATTCAAAGAGGTGATAACGAGGGCAGCTGGAAGTCAGAAATACGGGAGTGAATTTGTTTTCTTTTTGTTTCCAAAAGCTGGGCAGGCAATGCTGAAGAGATCCAGTTCTCTGAATGTGTTCCAAGTGGTACCGCTTGCATTTGTAATGCTCCCTTCGTGCTCTCTCTAGTCACAAAGCCGTGGTTCATCAAGTAAACCTTAAAACAAGTGCATCTTGACTCTACCAGTAAGATGTAAAAGCTCATCAGTGAGCACAGATGTTGGAATTGAAACCTAAGTGTTATTTCCCTCAAACTAATAATGATAAGGATGTTTTTAAGGTGCATGTATTTTTGAGTACGTGTGAATACATGTGCTGACAGTAAAACATGTTTACTATTTTTAATAAAAGAATATGTTATTTTACTAATATTTGAAAACGTATTTTCTTTGTAACCAAAAGGTAAATCAGTTCATTATTTTATCTATTCATCAAAAAAATTATTTGGCTACTATGTGGCTAATATGTGACAGGTACTATTTAGGTTTTGGAAAAACAGAAGTGAACAGTGACTTTAGGAGAAGATATAGGGAGAAAACAGACAAGTAAACACATAGATATGCAACTCTGGTGATGAAATGTGCTATGAATTACAAAGTGACCAGCTATGTGAACATGGGCTGGGGTAAGGAGCTTAAAGACAGAGAGGTTAAGAAAACTCAGAGGAGGAGACATTTGAATAGAGACTTGAGTGAAGTGAGGGATAAGCCATACCATTATCTGGGGAAGGCATCTAGGCAGAGGCAAAGTATAGGTGAAAGTACTGCAGCAAGGGCATGCTTGTGCTTGGAATGTTTGAGGAGCAACAAGGAGACCAGAGGATCTGGAGCAGAGTGAACTGGGCAAAGGGTAGTATGTCAGGTATCAGAAAGATAGCAAGGTGGCCACATCATGTAGGCTTTATATATTATAAAGCGAACTTTGGATTCCATTCAGAGTTTCTGGGTTTCTAGGAAACACCAATAAAACAACATGGCCAACCTGGAAATCCCTCAGCAATACCCACACAAGAATCTGGAGTTATGCCAGGGCTGCCTTGCCCTGGCCCATGATGACTGCCAAGGAACCAGATGCTGTTGCTTGAAAAATATTCTACACTGCCCAGCTTCTATACACTTCGATTTTTATCCATAATGAAGCTTCCAAAGCAACACAGAATGAAAACAAATATGAGTATGTAATGAAAAATGGGTTTATTTAAATTGTTAAAATATACATTTGGGAAAACAAAATTTCATGAAAAGAAAGTATAATATTATCTAAATGCTGTTTTTTTACTTAATCATTGAACAGAAGAAATGTTGCTACTTAGAAATGAAATGCTAGTTTATTATACAAAATGTCTTTACTGATTTTAAACTAGGTATTTAATTTGTAAACAGACTTAGAAGATTAAATACAAGAATCATGCTCAGGAATAAAATCCATACCTATGATGAAATACACAGACTTATTGAACATAAATTTCATATTAATACTAAAGTAAAATATGCATTTGTTATAAATATTGAAGAAAATAAGGAAGTATTTTGAATTCACGTTTAAGTGATTGGGTAGACCAGACAAGAAATAATATAAAATACTCTCTTCTTACTTTCTTCTTATATTTTTTCTTATAGTTTATTTTACATTCAAATAATGTTTTACCTTGTTTCAAGGTAAATCTATTACTTTTTAAACTGCAAATTATTAGTATTGCCAATTGAAGAACTTCAACATCTTTTAGAGTGTGTAAACATGCCATCTGCATCCGACAGTAATACCCTTGGCTTACTCTCTAATTAGCAGAAAGGAATGATACCTTATATATGGCAACCACAGTAAAAATCATTCAAATAGTGTATAATAAGCATATAACATGCTTTACTAGCACTAGATATAACTCTGATACATAGTGTAACAATCTGCCTTGAAAAATTCTTATAGCAGATAAAGTAGGTCATAGTTAATATAAAGGAACGAATAAGAACTTTAGGAAAATCAGAGGTTATATGTGAGGCAGAATAGCACAGTGATTAAGAGTGTACATTCTTTAGTCAGAACTACTGGTTACTGACTGTGTGATCTTGGGCAAGTTATTTAATCTCTCTGGGCCTTCAATCTCCACATCTGTAAAATGGGGATAATAATAAAACCTCCAAAATATGGTTGTATGGAGTAAATGAGTTAATGAGGCACCGTGAAAACTCAGTACTTGTAGGCTCTTTCATTCTCATAGGGACAGTCTCTTTAAGAGAAGTCATTTCAAAGATATTCAGAAAAACAACCACTTATTGTCATTTTTATTAAATTTAGCAAAAATGTATTAGAGATACAAAGATCTTGGAGAAGATAGGCTGTCTTTCAGGACAACGAGGATGTGCTATCTCGTAACACGGTTAGGAAGAAGAAAAGGAGAAATACACAATAGGACAAAGGGTGTAATGGAATTATTTACAAACTACTGCCGAAACACCATCACTGGGAACAAGTCATTTTGACTGAGAACAGCTAGGTAGGCTTTGCTCACAGGGAAGCCCCAGAAAGAGGTTCTTTGTGAACTAAGGGTTAAAAATAATCATGGGCAACATAGGAAGCACAGGGGTTAATAGAGTTTTTCTTTTCCTTTCTTTCTTTTTTTTTTTTTTTAAAGAGTTTTTTTCTGTTTTGCATTTAATAATGTCTCCCCACCCAGATCATTTCTTTGGGCTAGAACCCAAACAATATAGTCCACAGAATTTGCAGTTAAGGGTGAACATGGCTTTGAGAAAGCCTTAAGATATATAAAATGTACCAATTCTCTGGTAAAAAGGAAACCTCCACTGGCTACTCATTTAGGAAACAGGAAATTTGTTTCATTCTTATTTTAATTATCTACCACTGGACAGAGAAAAAAATCTTTAAAATTCAAAGTCCTAATTTAGGGAATATTTCCCTGAATCTCCGTATCTCCTTTACGCCTACCATAACACCCTTAGAAAACTCTCATTACATGATGTAAAATCACAGCTTTAGTTTGTAAAGAGGGATTATTCCAAGTGGTGCAAGGAATATTTACATCTCTGTGCAGCTCTTTTAAAGAATAATCTTATGTTTTTGTGTCTGTCATGGGTCAGAGGTTCAAATCAGCACTTTTTTCCATTACTCCTTACATGTTTTACTATAATTTACAGCTCGGCAAGATAAATCATGAAACAAAGGTGTCTATTTTATTTCAGTAACTAATTCTAGTTAATCAAAGATTTCCAGCCCAAAAACACAGCATGAAACTCTGTACGGAAAATATGAGGAGAACAAAGCATTTTGTCAAGTAACACATCTTGTGATGTAAACACATATGTCTCTTAAAGGAAATTTTATCATTTCCACATTATCGGCATACAAAAGGAGCATTCTTGTCACAGACCTGGTGCGACTGTGGAGTCATCGTCATTGGAAACAAGAGCCTGATTAGGTTCCCACACAGATAGGGATAGACTTTCCTTTTTTAGTGGAATAGCTGCTTTTATTCCTTTTTAAAACAGACTGGCAATTGTCACCCTAAAAACACTGAATTGTACTAGGGCAACATTTGTTTCTGCTTTTTTCTCATCTTTTGAGAATCAGCCAGTAACATTACTATCCCTTCTGGTTGGTCCTCTTCTGGAAAGTCTGAGTTAATCCACAGCTGTGTGAATGTGAAAAAGGGACACAGCAGGCTAAGTCTGTTGGGTCTCTTGTCTGCTAATAAAGTGAACAGTCTGCAGGACAGATGTTAAGAGGATCTGTTAAATAAGTCAGTGGCAGAGATCCTGACCTCTGCCAAGGAACATTTTATTATTCCAGAAAGGGGCATAATTGCAAGGCATTAACAATTAGAAGAACTATGGCTTTTCTTTATAGATTTTTTTACTCCTTATTTCATCATTTGGTTGAAATATAGTATCAAGGCCGATTCACTGAGAAGCAATGTGCTAAATGTGACTGGGTTTAGTATAAACTGCAGATTACAGGATTTCCCCAAATCCCCAGGAAATGGTTGGACCTTGGCTTTGCTTCGGTCTTAAACAGTTTTGTTTATTCAGTGTGTATCATTACACTATTTGTACAGTCTCACTTTGCCACAGGGTACCATTGTACTAAAGGGACTATCAATCTTACCAAACATAGTTCCCTAACTATTAAATCTAGTGTAATGGGAAATGTAAACTAGAGATCAAATTAATAGAGGAATATCACACCATAAAGTTGTTCACTATACCTTATACCACTTTACCATTTATAGTATGAATAAAATCTCTACCACATGTATTGCAGATTCCCAAGTGTGGTGTAAAAGGCATTCTGTGATCTGACCCCTTGCTTACATTTCCAACCTCAGCTACAATTGTTCCTGTGTACCCAACCAGTGCCAACTGTTTGTTGTTTCTGAATGTGTCAGGCTGTCTATGGCTTCTACACCCACAGGCAGGCTCTTCTCTTTGTCTGGAGTGTTTTTTCACTTCTCTGCATCTGCCATTCTGCATCCTTCTCCATAAACCTGATGAACTTATATTCTCCTTTCAAGATTCAATTTTAACATCACCTCATCCACGAAGGTTGCCGGGACTTCCCCAGGGAGCTAAACATTTCCTCCTCTCACAGCATTGTCATTGTGGGAACCATCTATTTTAACAATTATCACATTGCTTCCTGGACTGTGGGTGGGGTCAAGCTCTGTGGATCTCAGTATGCCCCAAATAGAAAAGAATGCTTACTACATAGAAGGGACTTAATATTAACATTTTGTGAATTAATGTATGAGTGAACTAGTAAATAATTCATTCTTTCATCATGTGAATGTAAATTTATATTCTGGTGTTATTACTACTACCAGCACTGGAATAAGGTCTTACACTTATTTTGGTTTTTTTTTTTAAGGCATAATAGTCACTAGTTTGGTATAGTCAATTGAAAAAACACGCACCTCAACTAAAATTCCTTGCCCATCTACACCCACCTGGAATAGGTGGGGACCTGATATTATACTGTTCTCTTGGCCAATTCAGTTCAATTCAGCCAAATGCATGTTCAAAAAACAGTTAGTTCTTTACACTGTGGCCTCACAACTCATATATATCCTAACCTAAACCACATTCTAGCTGTATGACTTTGGTCAAGTTAATCCATCTCTCTGAGCTATGGCCCCTTCAGCTAAAAAATCAGATTTATACAGAATTTGACAGTATGTAAAGCACCTTTCACAAACATTTTCTCATGTATTCCTCACAACTTCTCTACATAAGTATTATTCTCAGTCCCATCTAATAAAATCTAAGCATCAGAAGATTAATTTGTCAAAGATCATAGACCCAGTGGTAGAGTTAGGACTTGACCCTCAAGGCCTCTGAGGGCCTTTCAAGTTCTAGAAGCCCATGGAATTTTACAATGTCATTGTTTATTTGTGAAGGCTTTTCTTTCAGTATCACGGCATTTGTTTCTTGATAAGGGAGTCTAGTTTAAAGCACCCTAATTTCTGACCAGCTGATACTACTCTGCAAAAAAACACTATATACTTCATGCTTTCTGAAATCAGGAACAGTTATCAGGCATTAGATATTAGGACAAAGGATTTCAAAGTGCCTGTGCATAACAAGCAGCTTGATCAATCAATAAATGACCACACATACACACACAGTGCCAATTGGCTTGGATTATCTAATTTAATTCTCACAAAAGCCCTATGGGGGTATCATTATCCCCATTTCACAAAATGAGGGGGTTGAGATTCAAAGGACATTAGCTCATGCTTATTCAGCTCTTGGAACTGCAGAGGTCTTATGGAACCAAGAAGCGTTGCTTTCTTGAAGTCTCCAAGCCATTTACTATTGTCTACCAGGTGTCCTCAAACTTTTTAAACAGGGGGCCAGTTCATTGTCCCTCAGACCGTTGGAGGGCCAGACTATAGTTTAAAGAAAAAACTACAAACAAATTCCTATGCACACTTCACATATCTTATTTTGAAGTAAAAAAACAAAACAGAAACAAATACAATCACACTGTCTCATGTGGCCCATGGGCTGGAGTTTGAGGACCCCTGGTAGACAGAGAACATGTACAAAAGCAAGCTAGCTGCTAAGCTGAGGGTAGTATGTTGTTTCAATAAATGGCCACAGATCATCACCTGGGGATATACAGTCATCTTCCTGTTTCATAGTGAGGTCTGTCTATTTTTGGTGATAGTATTGCATAATCAGGAAATGTCGGCAGAGGTAGATCTAAAATCAGGAAGGTGTGGCTGGACAGAGATGAATTATAGATGATGAGTTTGTTCTGCATCTTTAATAAAACCGTTGATTAACGGATGGAGAAGTGAAGCATTTCCACCCAGATTCGTCACATCCAACCCTTCACTCTGTCAACAAAGCTTCTCTTGGGCACTCTCACATCTCCCTATCTTTGCTCTCTTTATTTTATGTCTGAGTCAACGTCAGAACCACACGTTATGTAGGGACAGCCTCTTGGGCCCTGTAGCAAACAATCCTCTGGACCTGAGGAAGATCTTCTGATCAGGGGAACAGCAGCACTGCAAAGAGAAATATCTTTTTTCTATGTGGGCGAAGGAGTTCCTAACTCTGGAGGACAATCCCAGTGTAGTGACTAGCCCTGCTTGGGACACGTGTTCCATTCCATTCAGTGACAGTTAAGTATTTCTCAAAACAATTGGTTTTATTTACTTGCTTTTTCTTTAAGCAGACTCACTAATAAACCATTGAGAACGTGATGCTAAACATCCTTTCCTACAGACTTTTAAAACTGAGACTCTGAGGAGTTTGGTACAATTCAATGACTACAGTAATACCTTTATCTGTTTAGGCTTTAAATGGCCTGCTGAAATACAGCTTAGAGGAAATTTCAGATAATAGTACTTTATAATTTTTTTTTATTTTTCTCACAGCTGACTAGACTAGAGCTTGAAAAATGCAGTTCAAGCGCTTTCCACAGCCTCTTAGGTCAGCCTCTCACCGGTGTCAATTAAATATAACCCCCTTAGAATATGGGAGGTTAAGTGAGAGCAATGTAGCATTCTTTTCCGATGGCCATAATCTGTTTATAAGAAGGCTGCTTTTAGCACAGAGGTCTCACTAATAAAAAATTATAAGAAGCAAAGCAACATAATGTGACAACTGTTCATCACAAAATATGTTTTAAACGACCCATTTCCACATCCATTGTGCTTAAATAACACGTTATCATAACGGAAATTGGTATAGCAGATAGTTTCAGTTCTGGGTGGCAAATGTAGCCAGTTTTCAGTGTGATAAAGGGAATCAGTAAAATCCAGTGCGTAATTCAGTCTCTTACCTAAAAGTGTTTCTTCCTCTCAAGTTAGAGATGTTTTCCCCAGCAGCTTCAAGTATTAGAATATTTTCTCTTTTTACCAGCTATATCTTCCATAGCACAACTTGACCACTCTCTAAAAGTGGACAACTGCTCAAACAGTATGTTTCTATACTGGCCATTTTCAATTAGAAAAGTCTTTTTAAGCTACTGGATTTATGGTTCTAAAAAGTTTCATACACTGCCCAGAGCTATTTGTAAATTAAATCATTTAAAATAAAGCTCTTTAATACTCTGTAATTAGTCTTGTCTCTCTGAACATGACTTTACTGTAAATGCTCCTTCCTGACTCTCCTATTGTCCCAAGATTCCTGAGAAGAAAGCAGCCAAGCAATAATTCAACATTATTGCTGCTCTAGTGCACTAATCGCTTAAAGAGCAGCAAAGACTCTGTGCTCTCTGCCCCATAGCTCCCGCAGCCTCCCGGTCTGAGGCAGGCATCCCGACCCAGCAACGTCCAGATGTCAGGAGGAATACCCAGCTCCTGATGCAGCAGGCGCTCCATTCCAGTATGGTCGAACATCTGCTTCATCTGCTGGCATGCAACCTGCTGAACACACTCAGAGGGCAGCCAGGCTGGGGGTGGGCAAGGATGCAACTCCCCAGCTACTCCAAAGTCTCATCAAAACTCTGAAATCATAAGACAGCCTCAGAAACTCTCAGAAGAATGAGGCTCTGGCATTCAGCAAAAATAGTCTAAGCATTTTCCTCAAAGGAAAGAGTAAGATAAGACAGTTTTTATCAGATAGTTCTTATCCTCATTAAATTCTCTTTGGCTTAAAAATTCTTCTGGACATTTAGCTGAAAATTTGAAAAAAATATGTGAACTCTTTGGGATTTGAAGAATGTCATATAAACTTTGAATTTTTTCCTTTTCATAATTTAATTAAGTTCCCTTTATTTTCACTTGGATATTATAATAAGAAAGGAATAAATTATGCAAGAACGCTTCTAAATGACTGTGCTTCCTACATACTAGTCAGCAGAGTTTAATGCAAAGAATCCTGGCCAAGAGGTAAATTTTAAAATATATCTAAACTACCTACTGTAATCCTATTTTGTTTACTGGATGAATAATCCTGTCCAAGTCACTTACTCATCTGAGCTTCAATTTATTCTTGTAAAATACAGTTTTAAACCATGTTTAATTCAATAGTTAAAAATAAATTTTTTTTTAAGCTGTGAAAAGCCATAAAAAAGATATTATATTTGTATGTATATGTGCCTATGTATACATATATAATAATCATATTACTCTTTTTTTTTATTTCAGAAAGAAATTCAGGTTTCCTTTGTAATATCTAAATTACACATCCAGTACAGGTTCTCTGCTGAGAATGATTCCATCCATTGTATGAGACATCAATAAATAGCATCCTTTAAAACTAATGAACAGCTCCCAGGTTCTCACTAAATCTCACTAAATTTCTTTCTCACTCTGAAAGATAGTCTTATCTACTATTAAAGTCAGAAATGATATTTGCTTATTAAAAATCCGAGTACATGACATACTGAGGAGAGCTGTGACCACTCTAGTCAGAAGTGACTGGCCAGAAGAAAAATTTTAGTTTTAGAAATCAAAGTAAAGCAAAAACTGAGGATAACATCAATAGGTCTTAGGATTTTAAAATTTGCCCGTCCAGACTCAGGAGTGAATCGGTAGATAGGTAGGTGAGTAAGATTGACAATTGCAATTCTTCCTTCTGTATCCTTCCTTGTTTGTTCTTACCCCACTAGAATGTACACTCCGTGAGGGCAGGGACTTTGCTCTCCCCGTTCTATCTCCCCAGTATCTAAAACAAGCTTTTTCAACTTCAGCACTATTGACCTTTCGGGCTGGACAAGTCTTTGTTGCAGGTGTCACAGGTGTGGTAGGTGGCTGTGCCGTCCATCACAGGGCATTCACCAGCCTCCCTGGCCTCTCCTCACTAGATGCCAGTAGAAAAACCTCCCCACTGGGGTCAGCTGTAACAATGCAAACTGTCTCAAGACAGTTGAGGGGACGGCTGTGTAGAACAGCAGTATCTGGCACAAAATAACCACTAAACATATGTTGAATGTCAAATGATTAAATTTATTATGTTTGCATTTGTTTGCAAACTTTTTTCAGAGACCTTCTTTTTTTTAGAGCAGCTTTAGGTACATAGGAAAATGTAAGAGGAAGGTATCAAGCAGGGGTCCTCAAACTACAGCCCACTAGCCACATGCGGCGGTGTGACTGTATTTGTTCCCGTCTTGTTTTTTTACTTCAAAATAAGATATGTGCAGTGTGCATAGGAATTTGTTCATAGCTTTGTTTTAAACTATAGTCCAGCCCTCCAACGGTCTGAGGGACAGTGAACTGGTCCCCTGTTTAAAAAGTTTGAGAACCCCTGGGAGAGTTCCTATAACCCTAGAACCTATACATGGACAGGTTCCCTCATTATCAACAGCCCACGGCAGTGGTACATTTGTTACAATGGTACATTTGTTACATGAGCCTTCACTGAGACATCATAATCACCTTGAAGTCCACAGTTTTCATGGGTTTAAGTGAGTAAGGTTCACTCTTGGTGTGGTACAGTGATGACACGTGACTACCACTGTACTCTCATACAGACTAATTTTCACTACACTAAAAATCCTCTGTGCTTTTGCCTTTTCATCTCTCTCGTCACCCCAATCCCTGAAAACCATTGATATTTTTACTATACCCATAGTCTTTGCTTTTCCAGAATGTCCTATCACTGAAATAAAGTACATAGCCTTTGTTAATTTTCTGAGCATGATCATTTATAAACTCTCATTTAAATACTGATTTCGATGAAACTCTAATGATACAGTAAGTGTTAAGTTATTTTAACAGCTACATTCAAAGACAACAAGTGTGATTTCAATTAGAATTAAAAATGACGTAATTTTTCATTTTTTCTTTAAATTGAATTGATAGTTGAATTAGAGTGAAAATTTGTTACTTATCCCAAAAATGAAATTTGTAGATGAAAAGCAGCTCTACTTCAAACTGGCTTCGAATGAGCACTATATGCTTACACTTTGTAGAATTTGAGGCAAACACATGGATATATTTTAAGTAATGAGTTTTTCATACATATCTATCCCTTATTTACTTTTAATTTAGTTCAACAGTTCTTAACCTGTGGATCTCAACCCCTTTGTAACAATGAAAATACATCCTGCATGTCAGATATTTACATTACGATTCATAAAAGCAGCAAAATTACAGTTATGAAGAAGCAACAAAAATAATTTTATGGTTGGGGGTCACCATAACATGAAGAACTATATTAAAAGGTCACAGCATTAGTCCCGAGGAAGGTTGAGAACCACTGCTTTAGTTCATACTGCTCAAATCAATAGCTCTAGGAAAACTGATGACAAGGTACCAAGGATCATGGTCTAGGTTAATTTAGATATTGTAACACCAACCTGTAACCTGTTGGTTATGGGTATTGTAGCTGGTGTTATAAGAGAAACCACAATGAGAAATTAATTGTTAACACAGTTTATTAGAAATTAAGAATTTTAGTTTAAATCTTTGCTTCACCAAATGATCATAAGGTTAGAGGTCTTGGGAAATCTATTTTGCTCTACTTTGCTTCCATGTTTTAGTCCATTAAATAGAAATGCAAATACTTAGCCATAAATGCATTAAGCAATTATCAATATAAAAGAACTCATGTTTATAAAACTGAAAAAAGAGTGTTAAATTACTTCCTCTCAATTTGATTCAAGATGACTCTACTGCTGCCATCAATTATAAAGAATTAAAAAAGGAATATACATTCACTTTTTTTTTACCCACATAGCACAAAGTACAGCATACATAAGAGATGTTTATTGCTTATTTAAAATTTAATTGAGAAAAAATCCTTTATTTGTGCCATGTAATCTGGGAAGATATATAAGAGAATCTAGTTAGTATTCTAATCCTTATAATCTAGAACTGCCAAAATATTTCCCTGAATTTGCAGTTTAGAGGGACTTGCAGCCCTGTAGCATATGAACTCTTCTACAAATGACAGAAAGGGGGAACTCAGAGAACAGTAGTGACTGTGTACTACAGAAGTGGGGGGAAATGATTCAACGGTAGCTCCGCAATCTCTTTTAATTAAAATATCATTAAAAAATCTTTGTTGTCCTGCTCTGCTCTGTTACCTGATAGACCAAAATATTTTATTTTTTGATTTTCTTTTCCTTTTTTTTTTTTTTTTTTTTTGAGACAAGAGTCTCACTTTGTTGCCCTCGGTAGAGTCCCATTCGATGGCAGCTCACAGCAACTTCAAACTCTTGGGCTCAAGCAATCCTCTTGGCTCAGCTTCACCAGTAGCTGGATCTATAGGGGCCCGCAACAACACCCAGCTGTTTTTAGACATGGGGTTTCGCTCTTGCTCAGGCTAGTCCCAAACTCCTGAGCTCAAGCCATCCACCCCTTCGCCTCCCGGAGTGCTAGGATTACATGCATGGGACACCATGCCTTGCCTATTTTTTTCTGAGAAAAATTTCCTAAATGTTGAATATCCTGACTTATCCCTTGGTTGGGAACTGGAGAGAATCATTTTGTAAAACAGTAGAATCTTTTGCTTTCAAACTTTCTAATGTATCCTTAACCACATAATCTTTCTGAATTCCAAGATAGCTCATTGTAACACATACACATGCAGATATGTGATACGTAGTATCAATGAAAAATACTTTAAAACTCCAGTTTGGCAAAACAAGAATAGAAATACCTGTCATTATTTTAGAAATCATTACATCTTACAAGACATTTATTTACATACAAGTACAGGTATTTACACACAGGCAACTGCTGATAGAGTAAATTGATCATTGGGGCTACAGCTAAATGACTAGTTCTAGAATTCTTACATTAGAAGAAATAGGGGGTTGCACTGGTTTGATAATCACAGGGTCCTGGGCTCCTAATAAGCTGAATATCCCACCAATCAAATAACTTAAACACAGTGTTTAATAAGAGCTTATGTGAGAAAAGCCACCTCTCTCAACTTCTAGATGGTACCTTGAAACCAAATGAAAATCAAATTTCCAGAAGAAAATCTACTTTACCAAAAGACTTTAATTTGTGAGTGGGTATAGACTCTTCTGCTTCATTGAATACAATGATAAGTTAAATTTTCAAGAATCGTCATATTTTTCTCCCTCTAATCTGCATATATTTCCTTAGTTTCTATTAGCATTCACTTGGTATCTGCATTTTTTTTCTTAAGAAACCTACTTACACATGAAAACTTATTTATACAAAATAATGACTCCTATAGACAAAACACTTGACCAAAGAAAAAGTTTTCAAACAAGCCTGAGTCCCAGATGGCCGCGAAAGAGAAAATTTATTAATTCATTCATTTCACCAAATACTGTGCTAGGAAATGCTGGCAATTTCACTGTAGACAAAAGAGATAAAATCCCTGAATTCAATTACTTACACTTTAAGTAATATAAAACCCACCATCAGAAGTATTTTAGGCAGAAAATCTAGAGTAGAACTGACTAATCTAGAAATAGGAATTTTTTTTGCCTAGTATCAGCTGACATTTGCAGAAAACAAACATATGCCTTATTATCATATTTACTATTTACAACAATCCTGAGAATATATGTTATGCCCTCTATACAATGAAAAGCTGAAAGAAAAGAGGAATAGTCCAAGATAACACAGCAAGTAAAATAATAGTGGAAATTATAATCCAAGGTTCTATTCCGGAAATGGAATTTCATTTCATTCACCCACAGCTCATCTAGGCCTAGTTGCCATGATCATCCCAATTTCCACCACACCCTTAAAAGTCACGAAAAGAGTTAGAGGGGGTGAGGGGAGGTTGATTCAGAGAAAAGCAACCATTCCCCTCAAGGCACAGCCCAGGTTTGGCATCCTCAAACAAGCTTTGAATCAGCTCATTCCTCTTTCTCCATTGGGCAGCCAGTAACAGGTCACTCTAATCAAGTCTTTATTCAATTCTCCTCTCTGCTAGAAATCGCAACTTCCCAAATTGCCCAGCAAAGCCAACTTAGCCCACCCCCATTCTCACACAGCACTGAGACATGTTTAAAATTGCAAATAAAAGAATGGGGTATAATAGCACAACACAAAACCTCTAAGTACAATATGATAAAGGTTCAGACTGGAACTGAAACAGAAACAGAGCATTCTCAATGTTGATGGGCACTTCTTCACTTTCCATTTGTAGTGTGAAAAATGACAATATCATTGAAATAAAATATATGTTTGTACTCACTTTTGCAAAAGCTTCAATGTTCTCCTCCATCTTTGCAAATGTGGCAAGACTTTAATAGTTTCATGTAAGTGCTTTAGGGCTCTAATTATATTCCTTCCCTCAAATATTCCCTAAAATACACATAACGCTCATCACATAGAAGTGAAAATGTATTTATACTGATTTTTTTAAATTTTCTTATATTATTTTTTCATTTACACTACTACCCATACTAGCATTATAAGAACAAGTCTGTTAAAATATGTTCCAACTAAAAGCTTGGTGAGCTTTGAATGCTAGATAAAAATCATTCTCTGAAGCTAATGAAGACAGAAACTCTGTCTGTAACAATATTAAGTTTGTTTTCTCTGGTGATTCGGAGAAGTGAGCAATCTGTCAGTAATACAGTGAGTGAAATTACTTGTCTTGTAGGAATAACTGCTGACAGTCACTTTATTTCAGGGCTGACCCAAACATCTCCCTGCTGACAAACAAATTACTATGTCTAACTTGGAAAGGTAACTAGCTTGTTTTAATTTTGATTGGTCTTTCAGAATCACTTACACATATACTCAGTCCTATCCTTCATTGTGTTTTTTAAAAGGCAAAAAAAAAAAAAAAAAAGTGGGATAGGCTTGAATTAATATAAGTAAGGAAAAAAGTAATGAAAAAATAACCCTATTATTTGAAGCTAAGAAAAAGAACTGTTAATGCTTCTTTCTAAGATTGTTATGTGGAGGAAACTAGTAAGACTGTCTACCCAACATTAAGACTGGCAGTGCTGCCAGTGACTGGCTGGGTGAGTGGATACATTACCAAGATAGTATTGTAGGAATTAATTTTCTCCAATAAAGTAATTTTTAAGGCTCATATATTTCACAATCTAAACATATGTCACTGTTTCATAAACAAAATAAATGGATTAAAATAATACATTACCAATATGCTGACACATGGAGATATTTTAATTAGAAATTCTTAAGCTGTGTGGTATTTTAACTGCTGTATTTGCTAAAGAGACACATGCATCATTTAATAAGAAGGCATGAGACAGGTGTATTACTTTGCATATGGTACCACATTGTGTTTACTATAAGCTACAACTACGAGGAAACACTACTCCCAGTTAAAAACAAAACCCAAACAAAATTACTTTAAGGATCTGTCGTATTGAAAGTGACCACATAAAATGAATCAATACACTGAAACCACTTTTTAAAAAGTCATTCAGAGCTTAGTTCCTGAGAGGATATTTCTTTAGAAACAATCTAACATCATAGCTATTTAAAGGCCATATTTACATGACTGCCTCATTATACTGGGCCCCTTTCCTTAACATTCTTTTTGACTTACTTAAGGATCAATGCTAACATAGCTGAAGAAAGCAAATGGCAACTGGTCCTGAAATTTATGTGAGTGAGAGGATTGGAATAAGTAGCAATATAATATATTGTTTACTGTGGCATGTGCCCTCTGTTCTCTAAAGGTCAAAAGCATTGTAACCTTAGAGTTACAGTTTCTGATTGTTCCCAGGGTTAAATACATTATCAAAATTAATGGTTCAAGCCCCTCAACCTTCAGATATATGAGTATTCATGCCTCCATCTGCTGAACTGTTTAACTAAAAATAGCATTCTTTGGGCTTCTTTTTCCTAATATTGTGCCCCTGAGGCAGAAAAAAACATGCCCTTAGATCAGGTCTGTCCTGCATCTTTCTTATTTTAAAGAAAGGAATATCAGGAATATGCTAATGTAAGGAGGGGCTTTCCATTTTTAATACCTCTCTCTACTTTATAACAAAATTTCAGGCTACAACTATAAATGCTGTTAAGATTTACCCAGGCTCATTAATTTTAGAAATGGCAACCTTTGAAGGGCAAATTAATTGTAACATTAAGTAGAGAGGGCTAGTTCTGGGCAATGTATTAATGTGTGTGTGTGTGTGTGTGTGTGTGTGTGTGTGTGTGTGTGTGGAGGGGCAGGGCGGGGCAAGGGTATGTGTGATGTGGGCTTTTTCCTCCTAAGAATGCTTAGAAATAAAAAGTTAACATAATTGTAATGCTTCCTTAGTGGCAATAGTTTATCACGATCATGATTGTTGACAGAGCTGTGACATTTTAGCTTGTCAAAGGAAGGAAGAAAACACTAGGTAGAAAAGAAAGTAGTTTTAACAGCAATAAAGCAAAATGCTAGTAAAATGTTCCTCTATCTTTGCTAGAGATTTCAAATGTTACTATTTAACAGCTTAGATACTGGTATCTACCGTGTTGTTCATTGATGTCCCAATAAACATGCCACACTCATGCTTGGAAAGTTTGGGAAACGTCTTTCAAACAAGGTCAATCTTTTTTTTTTTTTTTTTTTTTCCAGTTTTTGGCCGGGGCTGGGTTTGAACCCACCACCTCTGGTATATGGGGCCGGCGCCCTACTCCTTGAGCCACAGGTGCCATCCTAAGGTCAATCTTTTCTAACCAGTGTCCATACAAACAAACAGATCAAAGGTTTCCTGACATGCAATAAAAAGGTGTAAAAATGGGACACAAGAGAATAGAGCAAGAATTAATAAAAACCAAGGACCCAGTCAAACTTAACTGCAAAGCTATGAAGGCTCTTGCATTAAAGGATTCCCTATTTGCTAGTTAAAGTGACAGACTTGTGGCACCTGCTGTGCTTCCAGGTCAGCATGGCTACAGAACTACGCAGCTCTGACACTCACATATATGACTTCATGGTTTCCAGAAAGCCCACAGAAGCCAGATCTGACATATCAGGGGCTGGTGATCATGCAGGGGTGAAGGGGTGGACCCTGAGAAAGAAGCCAACCTAAGTGAAAAATTAGGCAAAAAAGAGATTGGGTAGAAACTTGGCTAAGCAGAGGTTGATGAGAGTGAGCACAACACTCCAACACAAAATAAAATTCAGAGAGGAAGTCTTGAGTTTGAGCCAAGGCCACCTGCTTTCACATTCTTCCAAGCACTTAAAAATTTCTTAAGCTAACTGTCCTAAGTGGGTGAGCTCTCTGTTATTACACAGAAAAATGTGTCCCTCAAGTCCAGTTATCTTTTTAGCTCTCTTAGGCATAGTAAGCTTCCAGAATGCCCCAAATTAGGGCACCTTCTCCACAGGCAAAAGAAAGCCTTAGAAAAGAAATCTCTCCTAGCTATATAGAAGACAGCAGACACTCTGACGGTACATGTGTTTGCGTGGAAACCCCCGTCTACCTCTTCTATCAAAGTGAAAGGAAAGAAGGAGGCAGCAAGCCATGGACTCTTCCTTAGGCTACTTCCAAGGCAGCTTTTGATCTTTTCCTCTTCCTTATTCTTGGAAGTGATGCCTTCCCTATCATTTTCCAAAAAGGCAGCAGAAAAGATAATGTCAAGGAACCCTTCATTGACTATATAATGTTTGATATGTATCAACTGGCAGAGCAATAGGAATTGACTCTGAGGTCTGACAATTAAGTTCATAAACTCATCCTAGTAAAAGTGCTACATATCTCATTGCTGAATATCACTACAGAGCTTTGAAGTACTCCCTTCGGATTTTTTTTTTTTTTTTTTTTTTTTTTTTTTTTTTTGAGTTTTGGCCAGAGCCAGGCTTGAACCCGCCACCCCCAGTTTATGGGGGTGGCGCTGTACTCCTTGAGCCACAGGAGCTGCCCTCTGTTTGGAAATCTATGCACCAATGCCAGCCCCTGCTCTACTCTTCAAATCAATTCACTTGAAGAGAATTGAAACTCATTTTCTGGAATAACCATCAGAGCTCTTGTCATACAAAGTGTGACAATTAAGTTTGTGAATTTGCCACCATGGCAGCACTATGCAAACAAGTTGGTAAGGTTTCATAACCTTGGTGTATCAGTGTCACATGTTGTGGTGTTCATTATTACTGTTGTGTGTTTCAGTGTGCTGTACTATGACAGCTCTGATAGCTTTTCATATTTAACCCTCCAGGAAAGCTCTTGTTTTGGAGGTGGACTAAGCACTGGTATTGGTGCATAGCTTCCCAAGGGGAGTATCTCAGAAGTGACTTTGGAGATATTCAGCAATGAGGTATATAGCACTTTTTCTAAGATGTGTCTGTGAACTTAATTACTACCTTGCTAGGTGTAATTATTTTCATTTTTGGAGTGGAGATTCCCATCTTAGGTTAGAACACAAAATTTGGTATTAGATGTGATCTAGAGAATTAAAGTGTATGTCGGTCTGAAGAAACCTGTGTCCTTTTTGGTGGGGTAGGGAGATTGAACCTAACTGTCAATCCTCCAATATGACAGGCAAGAGCAAGGGGCTCTGATGATACAGGGAAAGAATTAATCATGAAATTGGACAAAGGAAGACTGGGTACCTGTAGAGGAAATGACTTGGTTTTCAAAAGAGCCACATAAACCATCTTCTCTTAAGCAGTAAGAATATCCCACAAAAACAAGAGTTTTCCTAGAGGGTTAAATATGAAAAGGATATTACAAAAGTTTACGGGGTAAAAAGCAACCAACCAGGCCAAGGTGGCTACCCTACTATAGCCTGAGTAAGGTAAGTTAAGAAACCTTAATTAGGTAGACTTAGAAATCCTTGGTAATGACCCAGACTCAATGAATATTTTATAGCTTTGGTTAACTAACTTAACCTCTCTGAAACTCAGATATTTTATCTATATAAACAGAATTATATTTTATCAAATTTACAAGTTATTTTATAACTAAATAATTTTTTTAATATTTAAGTATTTTTAAATACTACACATAAGACAAGGGAAGGTAGTGGAGGAGAGAAAGATGGCTTGAAAGAAAGACCCTCGTAAGATAAAGACTTTGCCTGAAAATACACAGCAATAAGCAAGCTTAATTAAAGGGCATTGCTTTGTGACTTTTTTTTTTTCTTGAAAGAAAAGGAGTAAAAGAAGAGCTTCCTTAGCAATGAGAAAAAGGGAAAGATTTGATTTGGTGTTTATGCTGAGTGTTTGCCTTGAATATGACTGAACAATCCAATTCCCCACCCAATGAAGCACCAATGGAAGCATTCATACCTCAATCTGTTTGTGGTTGTAAGAGTGGCCACCACCATGTTCAAAGGTGTCCAAATTCCTGCCAAAACGGTCACTTAGGCCCTTTAGTCTTGGGCTAATTTGTGGGTGGGAGACATGACCCTTCTGTTTAGTAGCATATTCAGAAAAAAAAAAAAAAAAGACAAAACATACTGTCAGAACTCATGAAACAGAACACATATTTCTAAATCCAGGGTATTGACCACATCAAAGAATGGAAAGTAGAAGATTTCAAGACCCAGTATCTCTTTTTTACAGAAACTTGGCTATAGGATCAAACAATAGTAATGGTTTCTTATTTCTGCCTCCTACTTAATAAGATATTCTATAGTACAGCTATAGGAAAAAAAGAAATAGGTTAGGGCTTATAATAATGAAAGTTTTTTATGGATTTTTACCAACTACAGGACATTCCAGTGTTAGTAGGATGGAAGGTGAAGGTTTGCAAGAGAGGTAGGAGAGCTGTTCCTCTTAGGCAAACTTTCTAGCTCTGCTAGGTAGCCCATAATGGGCAACATCTACAGCAAAAACTTCTCAAAGTATTGCAAAAAATTCTTTACCTGTAGGACCAATTGGAAACATTAAAAATGATTTTTTTCATGTTATAATACTTGTACGCTTTTTTATTTTCAAGTCATATAGGAATAGCAACACAGAAATAAAATACCTTGTCAGATGCTATTCTTTAGATTAAGAAAACTCAAAACATTACAGTAAACTTTAAGAATAAAAACTATCTTCAATAAACTTCCCATGCTATTGAATTCAAGTTGCTTATTATCATATATATTCTAAATATTTAAATACTGAAATTTTTTATTGATCTTACCTTTTTGTTTTTGTTAATTAAAATCTTTATTCACATTTAAAGTTAACTTTCCATTCAAACAGCAATACTAGAAGGGTATGAAGATTGTCTAGTTTTATTCTACACTTGTTTTACTGTGAAGATAAGGTATAAATGATTTTGGACACAGTTTCCCATTTTTTCCCCCAAGTTTAGCTTATACATAAAGAATGTGAATTCAGAACTTGGTGGGACGCCATGCCTCTAGACTTTTTACTGTGGAAAGAATGAGGACACACATATTTGGAAGCTGTGTGTTTATACTGTACCAAAAAATTATTAAGTAATTTGATAATAACAACCCATATTCTATGAGCTGCAATGAGGAAAATAGCCAATGTCATTTTCTGTTTTGATGATTATATGTAAAAGTGAATCTGGACACAAGTGGAGACATGGATGAAAAACTGATAAAAAAAAAAAAAAAAAAAAAAGAAAGAAAAGAAAAGAAAAAGAAAGAAAAGAAAAGCAAAGAAAAAAAAAGCTAACATATCCAAAGACTACTAGTCATAAAAATTGTAAAACTATTAACTCAGCTGATAGAGAATACATAGTACTAAGCCATAATGTGATTTTTTTTCCTTTAAAAATATTGAAACTGGCAGTTTTCTCTTCTATTTGCAATATGGTAAGCACTTAAGGTGTTAATCCTTCTGGGCTACGCTTAAAAAATTATTTAACATTCAGGCCATTATTTAGCATACAGCTGGTTAGCAGTTTTCCACTGAAGTACTGGCTCACATCCCACATTTTTTTCTTCTGGCACTTACCTGGAGCTGTAAAGGGCTGAGTCCAGAAGCAGCAGCAGCTGCCATTGTTGATGGAATGAACTGTACAGGGTAGTTATCACCTGTTGGAAAGAACAATGCATACAGGTTTAGACAATACACAGGGAATCGCAGCAGACAAGTACAAACATGGTCCTTGGATTGCCTAAGCTTTACAACATTGCTCTAAGCCCAAACATCTGCAGAAACAAAAGACTTAGTTGGGCACAGACTTGCAGAGCTGCCTTGGAACTTTTTGTTAACAGATAGCTGGTAGGCAAACTGGCAAAACATGAATGTGATGTTAAAAAAAATTAAATGTGCAATTCAAGCATGTTCACTCCATTACAAATCTTGTAATACATCATTTTTTAAGAGTAAAAAAATATCTTAAAGCCAGGCTGACACTTAGTACACTGGGAAAGCACTGAGGCTTTTAAGTAGAACAACAAAAAATTTTGGCTTGGTAGGCAAGGCAGAACATTGGATTCCAAAAAAAAAAAAAAAAAAAAGGAGGACTATGTATGAGCTTTTGACTGCCCATAGCACTAAATTTTATTTTATAAAATAATAAAGAAAAAATTTAAATATACAACCTGTTTAGTATGATAGGCCTGAGAGGGCAGCTAATCTTATCTGCCATCTTTCTGTAAAATACTCAGTTTCCCAATAAGTGTGGAAACGATATTTTTCTGGATTAACCTCTGGTACTGCACTGGTGTAACCCAGTATAGAATCATGTACTTTGGGCACTTCTTTCATGATGATTTGATTAAATAACCCCACATTTTACATGACGTAGCTGTATTAAAGGCCTGACAGGGATTGAGCATAATCAGTGGAAAACACTGTTACATCTTAATGTGTTTCTGACTCCAGACCACTCCTAAATAAGGAAGATTGAAGTATCTTCTGTGACCTAAGAACACTGTCTGTGTGCAGCAACCTCAAGAAACAGGGAAAATGACAAGGAGCATATCAGGATAGTGGTAACTGAAATAAAAATTAATATTTGTGGATAAATTACATAATATCAGTGATTTAATGGAGTATCACTTTGGCTTCAGCTGCTTATTTAAAGTCAGTGTTACATACTGTCTCTAGGCTATATTTTAATAGGCTGTTCCCCCACACATTTTTGACATTTATAATAATCATGCTGTTTTACATGAACTTTTCCCCACTGAAAGCTGAATATAATAATAAATAGACAGTGTAGGGAAAAAAACCCACAATAATAAAGGTAGTCAAATGGAAAGCAATAAAGCTTTTTTTTCCCTTTGCATGGACACTAATACCTAGAGCCTTCCCTGTGCCCCTGATTCCTTGGAACTCATCCTGCTTTACCACATTAAGTGCTACTCAGCTGGCCCAATGCAAATGTTAAGTTGCTTTCACTTTTAACAAATTGTTAGCTTCTAATCTACACAGTCTCTTTGCATCATATCCATAATACCTCATCAGACCATTGAGCACAGTGTGTGCCTGTACACAGTCCACTAACAATTGGCTTCTGATTGCATATGGAGCGCTGCTACAATGCATTCACTAACACTATATTGTGATGGTCTCCTATGGAGTAATGTTCAAAATATCTGATCTTGTTTTCCCCCTTCCATGAGGTTGATTTTGGTTTGCAGTACTCTATGAGCTTTATAGAAAAGATAACTAGGCCAAATTATTTTTTATAGTGAATGACTGTCACTTTATGCTTAAATAATTCTACTGATCTTCTCAATATTTAAAGTAAATTATCTGAAGAAAGAATATCCAAATCTAAGTCAAACAGTATTTCTTTGGTCGGTATCTCACCAAGTTAAAAAATATCACGAAATGATGCTGAATTAATGGTGCTTCAAAAATAGGGGGGAAAAAAATCACCATTCCAACAATCAACATGGACAGCCTCCCAGAACATTTTAGAGCTGTTCTTTCTTTAAATATCATGCATTATTCATACTAACTCTAAACCACAACCCCCTCCCTGTAAGTTTAATACCAGTTGCTTTATTTGTACTAAAACATTTTTCATGTCAAACATATTTTAAAAAATCAAACTCTAAAAGAATTCCCTGGGGCACTCCTTTTTTCGTAGCTGTCATGCTTCTATGCTATGAAATAGCTAATTTTTTTTTTTTTTTTTTTTACAGTTTTTGGCTTGCCAGTTAATTTACTACTATCTCTACCACACCCTGTAGTACTCTCTCCAGCTCACCTGCTGGCTACAAACAGCTTTCTTTCCACTGCTGACAAGCATATTTTAAAAACGTTTTTAACCTTTCTATTGATTTGAATTTGTATATCTGAATATAATCTTTAGAAAGCTATTTCTCCAGAATATATTATTGTATCAATAGTAAAAGTAAAAATGAATACATTAGAGAAACAAAATGATCAAAAGATAAAGGAAAAGGGAAAAGGAAGGAGCAGGAGAAGATGAGGTGTCAAAGTAAAAAAGAAAAGTCTAAGAGGGACTTAAGGATATTATAACAATTTGTTTTTTAATAACAAATTTACATGTTTCTCCCCAACCCCCTCTAATTTTCTCTGTGTAGGAGTCAATCAAGAAAAAGTTCTCAGTGCCTGACTTGGCAAGGAATCAGTCAACATGTTGTAGCAATTTTTTTCAAATTTGTCTCTGGATTTGAAATACTTGCATGAGGACCCATTCTTTTTAATTTGTATAATGGAAGATGAAGCCTGTTGGAACAGGTTGGCTTTAGGCACTACTGTAATCTGGCCCTTGCTATCTCTAGTGTAAGAATGAAACCTCTGAAAACCAATTGGGGAAATAATTCCCATTCTATAAATCTACTTTTCTACACTTCTAGATATCCCAATTGACTGTTTTTATCTGAAGGTTAGAGAACAAATACAAATTGGATTTAAAATTTATAGAAAATTTGCCTGACTTGTCAAAATAGGCAACATTCTTTTAGAATCAAAGCAGCTTCACAGCAAGAGCCCAGAAATGAGAGAAAGCAAATTCTTAAATTTTCAGAGAAACTGAAATGAAGCCAAAACTTAGGAGGACTTAATCACAGAAGAGGAACTTGTACTAAGAACTTACTGCTCATTAGACTTAGGCTAGCTCTTTCAAGAATACTTTTAATTTGGGTAATTCAGATTTAAATTCCACTTTTAAGAGTCAAAAAAATCCCATGGGCAAAATTCTATTTACTTTGATTCTTCAGAAAGACAGGAACAAAGATAGTAGTAGGATCCTGAGATATTAACTTCAGATATTTACATATTGGCAAAATCATTTAGAAAGACTGTGAGGGAGGACCAGAAAAGAAAAAAACAAACAACAACAACAAAACAAAACAAAACAAAACAAAACAAAACAAAACAAAACAAAACAAAACAAAACTAGGAGCCAGGACTCACGGATTCATCAGTAACTGCCCCAAAGTGAGAATCCAGTCTCATACTCCATGCCCCACCCTTCAAAACAGAAGAAAAATATGCTACACATCCGTAACTAACAAATTACTATGTGATGGCAGCATAAGATGATGATAAGTTGCCAAACATCCTATAGACCCCCACTTTTATGAACTACAATCATTCTTGATACAACTTGGAAATAACTAATATTTGAATCAAATCCACTAATGTAAATTCATACATACCATTTTTCATTTTTTATACATTGCTTACATGTATATATTCAGTATGACAAAATATTACAAGGTTCCTATTCTATGAGGAAATGTCATAAATCTGAATTTATCTTTGTGTGACATCAGACTACAGCAAATGTTAGCAGGTAATAAGTGATACATTTAGGACCCTAAAAAATGAAACAAAAACTTCAATGTGTTCTGAAGACAAATGAACAATAAATTAGCAACAATCACAATATAGATTGCTGAGATCACCATATTCTTATTTCTTCTACTAAATTTCTCATTCACTATTCATCAAAGAATCAGTCAAGGATGAAAAGTTTTCTTGATCCTATGATGTTTTTCTAAGATTATCTGTATTGCTTTGAATGCCATTAATGAAACCTAAGGATCAACGATCAATCTTAACTTCTTCACTTATTTCACAGATGCATACAGACCCTTGACCAAACATTTGAAAATCTGTGGAATTTGCCACAATGGCAATTAAATACATGAGTGTGAATGAATTGATATAAATGAAATGAGTTGATTTACAATAAATCAACTAAAAAAACTCTCAAAATCACACCTTCATAATGGCTCATCAATGATACAGCCTCCATATATGAAGGAGAATACAGTTAAAATAATTTTTGACCTTTATAAAACCAGGATAGTTTACACAGTTGAACATATTTTCTTCCTAAACCTCAACACTCTTGCCCAATTTAAAACTGGGGGTACTAATTTGAAGAATACAGGTAGATATATTTAATTAATCAAGTATTCCAAATGTGTTATACACCTCTGCTTTCAAATATTGAAATGCATTTTATTCACACAAAAAGCCAGATTTTCTTAAGATCATGTCCTCAAGAGTATGAAATACCAAATCAGAGAACTTCAGTCAGAATTCTGTCTCTACTATTTTCTAAATGTGAAACTTTTAGGAAAGTTAATTAACTTTTTGAGTATTAGTTTTCTATTTCCTTTGAGTGAAATAGAAATACTACTACTTACTACCATTTTTGTATAAGAGTTGTTGTAAAACTTCAATGAGATCACACATACATATGTGGGGGACATAACTTGCAAATAAATGTTACTCAATATATTTTAACTAAAACAAAGGAATAAAAAAGAAGCGATGTATAATTGTACAATTGTAATAACTGTACACCAACCTAGACAACCTAGAAGAAATGAACAAATTCCTTAAAACATGTGAATTATCTAATTGATTCAAGAAGAAATAGAAAACCTCAATAGATTAAATAAATAATCAAAAACCTCCCAACAAAGAAAATCCCTGGACTACTTGGTTTCACCAAGGAATTCAGGCAAACATTTTAAGAACAATTAACACCGTACTTTTTTCAAACTCCTATGAAAAATTAAAGAGGAGTAAAGACCTCTAACTCATTCTTAAAGGCCAACATTACTTTGTTACCAAAGCATAAAAAGACATTACAAGAAAAAAAAATTTCAGGTCAACTTCCCTTATGAAGGTAAATACAATAATCCTCAATACAGTATCAGCAAACCAAAAACCAATGGCACATTAAAAGAATTATTCACCATGGCACCAAGATGCACAGCTAACATCATATTCAATGATGAAAACTGGAAGCTTTCCCCATAAGATCAGGAAAAAGACAGTAATGACCACTTTCACTGATGCTATTCAATATTTACCGGAAGTTCTAGCACTGCTATTAGACAAAAAAAAGAATTAAAAGATATCCAAATTGGTAAGGGAGAGGTAAAACTATTTTCAGATGACACATTCCTATATGTAGAAAATCCCAAAGAATCCATGAGAAAGCTGCTAGAGCTAATAAACAAATTTAACAAATTTGTGGGGTATAAAATTAGAACACACACACACACACACACACACACACAAAGCAGTTGTATTTATAAACACCAGCCATAAACAACCCTAAAGAAAATTAAGAAAACAATTTTGTTTATTAAGTATCTGAAAGAATTAAACACTTAGACTAACTCCAATCAAGGAGGTAAAAGATGCATATACTAAAAACTATAAGACACTACTGAAAGAAATTAAAGATGACAGAAATAAATGGAAAGGCATCAGTGGCTATGGATAGGAAGACTTACTCATTAAGATGTCATTACTATCCCCCCCAAAATATACAGATTCAATGCAATCTCTATCAAAATAACTGATTTTATAGAAATTGGCAAGCCAATACTTAAATTCATATGGAGTTACAAACAGCCCCAATAATTAAACAATCTTGAGAAAAAAAATAAAGTTGGAAGACTCACACTTCTCCACTTAAAAATTTACTACAGAACTATCGCAATTAAAACAGTGTGATATTAGCATAAGGACAGATATATAGACAGATACACATGAAATAGAATAGACAGCCCACAAATAAACCTTTATGTATATGGTCAATTGATTTTCAACAGACACTAAAACTATTCTATGGAGAAAGGACAGTATTATCAACAAATGGTTCTGGGAAACCTGGATATCCACATGCATAAGATGGCTTTATCTTACTCCATATACAAAAGTTATCAAATACATCAACAACATCAAATTTAGGAGATAAAACTATAAAACTCTTAGAAGAAAACATAAAGGCAAATCTTTATGACACTGTATTTGGCAGTTAGGTGATTATTTCTTTGATATGACAATAAAAGCACTAGCAAAAAATAAAAGATAAATTGGACTTCATCAAAATTAAAAACTTTTGTGCATTAAAAGATACTTTCAAGGAAGCTAAAAGGCAACTTACATAATGGGAGGAAATATTTGCAAATCACATATCTGATAAGGTATTAATAGCCAAAGCATATAATAACTGAAATTCAACAACAAAAAAATTGAAACAACCCAATTATGGTTAAAATG
Source organism: Loris lydekkerianus (assembly GCA_963574355.1). Lineage (NCBI taxonomy): Eukaryota > Metazoa > Chordata > Mammalia > Primates > Lorisidae > Loris > Loris lydekkerianus. The sequence goes on along the minus strand of CAUYPK010057844.1, from coordinate 10,358 downwards.
GGCAAATACTTAAAATAGATATTTCTACAAAGATATATAAATGGCCAAAAGGCACATGAAAAGATGTTCAGTATCATAAATCATGAGGGAAATGCAAATAAAAACCTCAATGAGATACCACTTCACAACTACTAGGAGGAATATAACTTTTTAAATGGAAGATAACAAGTGTTGGAGAAGATATGGAGATAGATACTGGAAACCTCTCATACTACAGGTGGGAATGTAAAACCCATACCTGCTATGAACAACAATTTGGTAGTTTTTCGAAAAGTTTAATGTACAACGACCATATAACACATCCATTTAACTCTTAGCTATATATCCAAAAGAACTGAAAGTGAATTCAAACAGATATTTATATGTAAATGTTCCTAAAAGTATCATTCACAATAGACAAAAAATAGAAACAACCTAAGTCTTCACCAACAGATAAACAGATAGACAAAATACGATAAATACATACAATGGAATATCATTCACCCATAAGTAGTAATTAAATTTTGGTATATACTACAATATAGGCAGTCCCCAGGTTATGAACAAGAGAGGTTCTGTAGGCTTGTTCTTAAGGTTAATTTGTATGTAAGTTAGAGCAGGTACATTTATGTATTACCTATGTCAGTCAGATGTTTGCAACTCAGAGTCTTACTGTAATAGCCTCTGTAAAGGCGGCACCTGTGGCCCAAAGGAGTAGGGTGCTGGCCCCATATGCCGGAGGTGGTGGGTTTGAACCCAGCCCCGGCCAAAATATAGGTCAGATGTTTGTAAGTCGGGGACTGCCTGTAACAATAAATCTTAGAAACATTACGTTAACTGAAGTAAGCCAGACACAGAAAATACTACATGATTCCATTTAAAGGAAGTGCCTACAATAGGCAAATTCATAGAGAAAGAGAATAGAGGTTGTCAGAGGCTCAGAGGCTCAGAAGAGGGATGCTAAGTCTAATGCTCAACTTTTGGACCACTTTTCTAATGATAAGGATTGTAGTTTACTGGGCTAAATTTACTCTGTTTCATGGTCAATCTTTATCTCTAATCCCAGTACTATAATTCTCAAAGAACTTTCATGTTTTACCAAATTTAATTTTCATACTCACATTTGAGTAGTGGATAAATCATGACACATTTTTTAGATGACAAAAAAGTGACGTTCAGCAAGGTTAAATGACATGTTCAAGTAGGAATGAAATAAAATAATCCACGTGAAATATTCAACACAGTATTAGGCATAGTAATCATTCAGGAAGCTTTAGGGATTATCATATTATAACTAGTAAGTAAATGGAGGATCGAGGAACAGGCAGACATCCTCCTCTGAGTATCTCCCAAGAAACTTCAAGAGAGCTGTTCAACAGCAATCATTTAAAAAATCCCAACTACACAAAGTAATGGGTTTGCTGGATCATCCTCAGAGCATGAAGGAGTGTATTCATTGCTTTTATTTTTCAGGCAAGCTGATCTTGATCTGATATATATTTTGGCAACTGTAAAAGAGCTTTTTTCTTTTAATTTTGTCAAATATTGGTACACAAATTGCTGCATCTCTCAGTAACATGATGTGAAACAGCCAAGTAATCAAAAATCTGTAGTTTCTCTTTTAGGCCCTAATGATGAGTTCCTTTCTAGGAAGATGTCTCTAATTACAGAACTGGTAAAAGAATAAAAAAAAATAGGGATTAAAACTCAATAAAGCTATTTCTAGAAAGATCAGTCTAAAAGATGCTGCCCCGGAGTTGTATAATTCCTGTGTGCAACAGGCATCTTCAGCAACCCATCAGGATGGGAGAACCTGCTTGATGTTTCCTACATTCTGGGACCCTGAAAAGGCCAAAGCTGTGGGTCAAATCACCTGGCAGAGAGTAAAGGCCTAGAACTCTAAATATATTTATTTACATTCACTTGTCCTGATATGGGTTCAGAAATAGCCAAACAGTGAATGTCACCATGAGGTGACACAATTATTCTATCAGCTGGAGACACAAACACTAAAGGAATTATTTCAGGTAATGGGAAAGTAAAAAGAAGAGAGAAATAAATGTTTTTAATTTATTAAGATCAAAGTAGGTCTTGTTCTTCCTCTTGCTTAGGGGACCAGAGTATAAATTATACTGCTATTTCAAGGCTTTTGTGAATGACAAAGTTACCCTAGTCTAAAAATTTAGTCATTGTCTCACATACATTTCAAATTAAGTTACCATAGCTCAGTCTGGGGCAAAAAAGTTTTGTTTGTTCAGACTCCACTCCAACAGCAGTCTCCTTCCCTAATTAAGGAAAATGGCAAAAATACTACGTAGATTAAGTCCTCTGTGCATGTACTTTGTCTATTAATAGTATATAAACATATAATTTTAATCCATTTGAAACATAACTTTTGTATACAATAAAGCCTAGATTAGCCAAAATATTAAAGGATTAGAATTCTGATTAATTTCTAGTGACTTAGGAATCACTAGAGAGTAAACACCTTTGTACCAGTGAGCTTGCTTTGCTTCTCTAGGACACTACCCTAATCTGCACTTGGTTCAATGAGCAAGTGCAGGAGTGTGTATCTAACTCCTGCACAACATTGTCTCAGTCACCACAGTCTTCTTAGTCACATGTTACATTCTCACTGATGCTCTTTTTGAAAGACTTTTAAAAAATGGTCTCTATTCCTTGAATATATAACAATAGCTTCCCCATGAAAAATGACATTGTTTTAACAAAATTTGATAAGTAACACAGTAACAAAATGTTTATGTCTACCAGAAAACAAGGCTCATACCTGATTTTTAAATGTGGAGATTTTTAACTTTAATCACATAGTGAGTTTCCACATATAGTACATTTCAAGTATTTCTAGGAAGATGGAGACTTTACCTCTTTCATGTTTACATGGATGAAGCTGGAACATATTCTTCTGAGCAAAGTATCCCAAGAATGGAAGAAAAAGTATCTAATGTACTCAGCCCTACTATGAAACTAATTTATAGCTTTCATATGAAATCTATAACCCAATTATAGCCTAAGAATATGGGGAAAGGGGAAGGAAGGGGAGGGGAGGGGGAGGATAGGTGGAGAGAGGGTAATGGTGAGACCACACCTATGGTGCATCTTACAAGGGTACATGTGAAACTTACTAAATGTAGAATATAAATGTCTTAACACAATAACTAAGAAAATGCCAGGAAGGCTATGTTAACCAGCGTGATGAAAATATTTACAATTGTATATAAAACCAGCCCATGGCACCCCATGATTACATTAATGTACATGACTATGATTTAATTAAAAAAAAAAAAAAAAAGGAAAAGGAGACAAAAATTAAAAAAACAAACAAACAGGATTTCTAGGATTGGTATAGGGGTGACAACTTGAATTTACAATAGAACAGTAAGTTTCGTTTACATCCATGTTCCAAAGAAGTCAGGATGAAGAAACAGTTCAGAACAGCTCACAGACTTACAGAGAAGGACTGAGCCACTGCACGGACAAAAATATATTCTCTGATAAAATACGTTCTTTTTCTTATAGGTGCCAATTTCATAGGAAGTATAACTTGTGCTAAAAATTCTTCTCTAGAAAAAATAAACTTTTAAAAATTTGAATGAAACAACTGTCTTTCTATCAGATATCCAGAAACCTCTTGCTAACACTATTTTGACTCATTTTGTACAAGAAATTGTCAGTCCGTCCTTAAATTAGCCAATTCTATAACATCCCTATTTTATAAATCATTTGAGGTTTTGCCACAGACATCCTACTTTTGTTTTTTTTACAAGAAAGAGAGTTCTCTACCAAATGCAAAAGAGTAAGCGATGACAATAAGTAATTAAAACAAATGTTAAAACTTACTGTTTGTTTTTATGCTATTTAATAATCTTCTTTACTCAGAATTTTAGTAATGTGATTTATGTTATTATTGCTTTAAGCATATTAAAATGCCTTTGTTCTCTTTATACCCCACATACACAAAGAAACTGCTGCACTCAGATTTGTCATTCTCAGATTTGATGGTTAATATAATCAGGTTAATATGTTAAAAAGAACTTGACACAGAAATTATTAATGAGTAGAACAAGGTCACTACTTCTGAGCTGAGGTCACTTACAAAGAATGCACAAATGAAATTAAGGTTGACTTTTATTTACTTGACTATCTTCTTACATTGGATTCCTTTGGCAACATCTCTTTAAACATTTAAAGCCCTGTTTACAAGGAGGTTCTGAAAGAAGCTTCAAACCATTATGCCCCTAATTGAATTCCCCAGGAGTCCAGTAAACTCTGAGGAATAAAGAAAAATCATAACATTTGCAAAATCATTTCAAAACATATTTTACTGCAAGGTTAAATGACCTATTTTTGAGGTTCAAAGATTAATAAAAGAATATTACTGAATGCTTCATTATTTAGGCTAAAATCAAAAACAATTTTACCTACTAGCAGGGAGCTAATTAAATCATCTCAGTTTTAACTTTTTTTCCCCAAAAAATCTGACAGCACACAATAATAATATTTATACCATACATGATCACTTTCCCAGTGTATAAAAGCTCTCAGGAGGAGGAAAGGATCTTTAACCAAAAATAATAACTTACAGTAAAGGTATGAGAGAGAACTGACAAAAGTGTTACAGTCCCTAGGGAAAGCAGTATTTTCACCTGTGAATGCAGAACAAACTCAAGTGAAAGAAGAGAATGTAAAAGTTTTTAGAAATCAATTAGTTTATCACAATGTCTTCTTTTCTTAATTCTAATTTTCCTTTTAAATAAGCTTTTATGATCTTTTTATTCATAGTTGCCTAGTACACTCCTGTGTTTGTTGTGAGTACTAAGCAAAAACATGTGGATCTGAACATTTCCAAAGGAATGTTAAATCCCTCCCAACTTACCTGGTTTGTATGTTATTCCAGGGGGGAAGAGGAATCCCTGTTGGGCAGCAGCAGCTGCTGCCAGGGTCCGCTGGTCATGTGGAAAAATTGGGATCATGAGCGGAGGCATGTGACCCTGAACCTGCTAAAACAGAAGAGAGCCTATGATTAGACAGAGAGCAAACATATGCCAAGAAGTATTTGTTTTTCGCTCCTGGAGGTATGCTGGTACCCACACAGCCGTCCACTAACCTCATTCCAGATCTGCAACCTGAGAAAATTCAGGCAAAATCTACCGACTTGCTTTTCTTTGATACCATTAACACCCCAAAGACATAACTTCATTGTGAATTTGCCTCATCCTTACTTCCACCAAACTGTAGTTAATGGTTTTCTTTTCTCTTGTGTTTTCCCCTTTTATTTTCGGTTTTTCAAACAAAGAACTAGAATAAATGAGTTTGCTTTTTTTTCTTACACTATACAATTTTGAGAGGTTTTGCCCTTTTGCCTGCTTTGCATTCTGTGCTTTATTTTGAAAATAGTATTTAGTATCCTTAGTCACAAAATAATGTCTAATTGTTATGTATTCTAAAAGCTGTATCTCCCCAGTTTAGGTATCTTATTTCAAAGCCTCACTGCATTATGTTGAACATATAGCTCTTTAGATTTAAGGCTACTACATCTTGGCTCCCAATTAAACTAATATTCTTTGCCGTACACACCTTGATGTAACATATAAATTGCTTGTCTGGCTAAGCAGTTTTACAGCTTTATGCACTACTGTGTAGCTCAGTAATTATGGAGTTGTATTCAGAAAGCATTTCATAATAAATCCTACTATATCAAATTTGATTTGGCCTCAATAAATGTATCAAAGAGCACAAAAATGCAAAATAGAAAAATCTTTACTCTATATCAGTATTTGTATTCCATATAAAGAAAATAAGAGCTATGACAGAATCATGCTTATGAAAATTACATTTTAATTTCCTAGCTCCTTCCTTTGCTCTATGCATGCTGTCCTGATTCCACGATAGCACAACAGGAAGATTTTGTCCCGGCTTTTCGGGAACAATTTTATATGTTGCATACAGGACTTTTCTTATTTAAAGATCAAAACTAAGATGTATTTAAAAAAAAAAAAAATGATCTTCAAGTTCAAACAGGGTCTTCAGTCTTTTTACCAGTATGAAAGAGCTGTATTATATATTATATCCTATTTAAGATAGAAACCTTTACCCGTAATTTTACCAACCCCAAACCCTTTCCCTGTTTAAATTCCTGAGTCTTCTCTTTAGGCAAAATTCCACGCAGTGGCTGACGACCCTGTTTAAATAGCACCAACTTGCCTTATCCTGTCCCTGTTCCTTCTATAGCCAGGGATACAGTGCAAAAAATGCTTCTATGTGGGTCTAGGAGGTTTCATTTACCAACATATTTTCTCTAGGGAAAGCCCTAAGATGTGGGTTAATAAAGGGCAAACAAAAAATAAACACTTTACAGTATTTTTCTGAATTCATTTCTCAGGAAAATCAACTATAATAAAAAGGTCTTTGTGCAATTACTACCTTGCCAGTGGGGCGTGAAAGAAACCAGCTTTGAACAGCTATTTCTTCCATTTTAGCTGAGGTAAGCCCAAGTTCTCAACATTAGAGTACAAACTTAGCCTGCTTAAATTGGAGCTGATCCCCTAGTGTCCAGGTCTCGCCTTTAACCCTGAAGAAAAGCCCTGGGTTTGCTACTCAACTCGGGCTGTTGTGACTTGATGCAAACCTGAAATTCCAGGGACATGTTCTAAGACAGAAAATACAACACAGATTTTTTTGTGGGTGAAAGTTGCTCAGTACAAGAGTATATCAAAGAAAATCATTTCATTTTTTCTCCAGAAATACGGTCCTAGAGTCTAGAACACAGCACAGACGGCCTATACGCTAAAGAAAGAAAACGAGAAAGTGAGAGAGGAAATTTGGGCATCACATTTATTTATACTTCTCTTTTTTTCATTTAACAAATATTTAGTATGTTGCAATTATCTGTGAGGGATCTTCAGAGGTAGCTGAAGAAATCAGAATATTTAGCTTGGAAGAGAAAAGACATAGGTTATCTTCAAATATTTGAAAGAATGATGTATGCAAAAGATTAGAAGAAGACTGAGTGGTTGCAAAGGGTAGAACTAAATTCAAAAGAAAGAAATTTCAGGGAAATTTAATGCAAGGAAGAATTTCCTAATAATAAGTTATTCTATAATCACCATCTCTTTCCTTGGAGATGGTCAAGAAAAGGCCATGTACCTCCATATGTTAGAGATGTTTTAAGGTAGATAACCAAAACCATGATTAAATAATAATCTTTAGTGTCTTTCCAACTTCATAATTCTAGGATTGTTTAAAAGTCAACATGAGTTAGATAGTATGTTGTATCATTCCTTTATTCAGTCATTGAAAGTGTATTTATTGAAAACTTACCAGGTACCTCCAAAGGCTTTGTTGGCAAACAAATCTGATCTCAAATTTATATACTGTTAACTTCTTAGCTGTATGATCTTGGATAGTTACTTAACCTTTCTGAGGTGTTAAAACTGAAGCTAATTATACTACTTACATGGTTATGTAATAATAGACAAGAATGTAATGTGTGTGGCACAGTGTCTGGCATAATAGTAATGTCGTGTCATAGTAAGTGTTAGATACCTGCTCTTTTCTTATATAGTTTATATATTTATGACTAGAAAATTATCAGATTATCAATAAAACTAGGAATAGTTGAACTTACCCATCACTCTACTTCAAGAAAAAAAACATGGGCCAACTAAATAATCCCATTTGGCAGGCAAAGGCTTGTCATGTCCTTAGCAGACAGTATGCCTCACAGAGCACTATCTCATACCAGGTATCTAGAAGACCATGAAGAAGAGGTGGGATTACCAGGATCATTTGAAAATGTAATTTGAGGTCTTCAGTGTTATTCATTAAAGAACATCTTAGAATAAAAACAGTTTTATTTTTACATTGGGTGCTCAGTCAAGCTCTTTAGATCATAAGAACATGAAGAGGTCACTGGCAATTAGGAATAAGACCTTCATTCTTGAGTCACAGTGTCTGAGTTATGCCTTTGTAAATGTTCGTGTTCAAGAGATAACTAACCAAACTTTCCGGGGTCATTTTAAATACCAAAGCTATAGGTGTTTCATATTAACATAAGTTGTAAGAATTTAAGGAAGTTTCTTTTTGTCTATCACACTCTACAAGGTAAGATATGTTAGAAACTTTAAATGTTAATTATTATCCCAGGATCTGTTTCAATAAGTTGAGAGACAAAATAAATGAGGATAGAAGACATTGTGAAAGCAACAGTAATGATGGAAACAGAGCTGGGATAGAGCTTAGAGATAATCTAACCTAGTAGTTGTGAAAGTGTGACACCTGAACAGAAGCATCAGCAACATCTGGGAACTTTTTAAAAAACAAATTCTTGGATTCCATCTTAGACTGACTGAATCAGTAACTCTGGGATTAGGTTCAACAATTTGAATTTTAGACTAAAATTTAATCTAGAGCAATGATTCCCAAACTTCAGTGTGCATCAGAATCATACAAAAGGGCTTGTTAAAACACAGATTGCTTGGCCCTACCCTCAGTGTCTTTGAGTCAGTAAATGTGAGGTGAGGGCATGAGACTGTACATTTCTAACATGTTCCCAGGTGAAGGTGGTGCTGCTGGTCCATGGACCATTCTTTGAGAATCATTAGTTTAACCCAAAGCTCACAACTTACACTTGGGGAAACAGGTGGCTACAGAAGGTAAAAGACACGAGCCTAAGTTTACAACGCCTGAGACTCTAGATCCAGAGTTTAGAACTGCCAATTCCCCTGTCCAGTTTTTCCATTACACCAGACAGACTTCAGTAACATATAAGAGAGGAATCACTTTCACATACTGTTTTAGAAGAGAAAACCTGGAGGTCTCCAGCTGAAAATAACTTCGTTTCAGAGGTATATTGTTGGAATTTGATTACTACGAATGTTGTTCAATTTTATATGAAGTTCTTCATTCCTTTCTCTTATTTTTACCCACAACACACTTGATCTGAATATCTACCATTACTAGTTCCACTATTTCATTATAATATATTCATTAACAATAATCATTTAGTTTTAAATGATAAAAATGCCCTTACCTTATTTAAGTAAAACAATGATGTAAAAATTCAAAGTGCCCTTAATTATTAAAGAGAAGCCAGAAAACCTAGTAGTTACTTAGAATCTAGGCTGAGAGGAGATGATGAAAGTTCCTCTTTCATCTCTAATTATAGAAGTAATAACAGTGTTGACAACGATGGTGATAATAACAGTAACAACCACAGCAGCTAATATTTTTCAGTGTTTTCTATATGTCAAGCTCTAGAAAAGTGTTAATTAAATGCTAATTTAATCCTCAAAACTCTAAAAGGTACTTAACATTATTATTCTTTTTTTTATTATTAAATCATAGCTGTGTAGATTAATGCGATCATGGGGCACCATACACTGGTTTGATAGACTGTTTGACACATTTTCATCACACTGGCTAACATAGCCTTCCTGGCATTTTCTTAGTTATTGTGTTAAGACATTTATATTCTACATTTACTAAGTTTCACATGAACATTATTATTCTTATTCATTTAATGAGAACTAAAAAACCATAAGAGATTAAGTAATTTCATCAAATAAAAAGTGCCACATGGAGCCAGGATTTAAGTCCAGATATGTCAGGGTCCAAGTTTATATTTTTAAATACCATATTATATTAAGCACGAAATCATCTTTTATAAAAAAGATCTAAATTATATAGGGAATAAAGTCTTTGCAATAATAAGAATTTGACTGACAGTTTTAGAAATATAATTGTAGATTTACATGCAAGTTGTAATAAACAACAAACAATATCACAACCAGGGTATAGACATTGATATAATCCAACCAGTTTATTCAGATTCCCCCCAGTGTGTTCCTGAAGGAATTATAGATTTAAAATTAGCAAGGTTAATGAGGGTCAACGAATACTTCCAACTACCACTTTCTACAGAATGTTCACCAGTATAGCTCAATGCAAGTGATATAAGCAGGGAGTCTAAATTAAAGTGATGAGTACCCCGCCCATAGATTCCCATTTATTGTACTTACTAAAGGAAGGATTACTGGTTGAATGTAGGACATAAATGGAAAGCAAAAACAAGGTAAGGGGAAAAAAACAAGGAAAGAGCACTTGGTAGCCAGACAAGAATCACATAAACATCTAAGATATTTTCCGCTTTATGGAAGTTGTGAATCAAGGTCACTGCAATGAGTACTGGTATAATTCCTCTTCTAGGTTTATACTCCGAAGACCAAAAGTCACAATATAACAAAGACATCTGTACCAGAATGTTTATTGCAGGCCAATTCATAATTGCTAAGTCATGGAAGACGCCCAAGTACCCATCGACCCACGAATGGACTAGCAAATTGTGGTACATGTATACCATG